>JAWPEG010000013.1:5254505-5307901 GCA_035771395.1 Myotis vivesi | reverse complement strand
CCCCCCCCCCCCCCCCCCCGGCTAGTCTCCTCCTGAGCGGCAGGATTAATAGCACTGCTGTGTCTGCTCCTGGGACTCAGTGCGGCCTCAGCCTCGGCCAGTGGTGGGAGTCCAGGCAGCCTCCCTGGCTCCCCTGCCCTGCACATGGGATCCCCATGGCCAAGGGCTCTGGTTACTCTTTTTAAAATCATCACACACACGCGTGCAGATACACACACACACACACGTGCAGACACACACACACACACACACACACACGCACACACATACACATGCAGACACATACCCAGAGGCAGACACATACTCACTGTTTTTTTCTTTTTTGAAACTGGGTTAGAATACACAAATTTCCTTAGGTTTTTAGAATGACTTTTTTTTTTCCATGTGCATACATGTATGTAGGTATGTATAAATACATATGCATATAAATAGATAAAATTATATGTTTATATAATATACAAGAGTATATCTATACTAATAAAAGGATAATATGCTAATTTGACTGGGAGACCGGCAGGGGAGAGCAGTTGGGGGCAATGAGGCCAGCTGGGGAGGGCAGTTGGGGGCGAGCAGGCTGGCAGGCAGAGTGGTTAGAGGCGATCGGGCAGGCAGGCAGGTGAGCGGTTAGAAGCCAGCCGTCCTGGATTGCGAGAGTGATGTCCGACTGCCAGTTTAGGCCCAAACCCTGTGGGACATCCTTCAAGGGGTCCCTGACTGGAGAGGGTGCAGGCCAGCCTGAGGGACACCCCGCTCGCCGGCCGTGCACGAATTTCGTGCACCAGGCCACTAGTGTTTATATAATATTTTTAAGTGTTTTACGTCTGTAGTCAAATCTCAAGAAAAGGCCCCTTTTTGGGTAATAAGGTGACCGCATGTTTCAGATGGAAATGAGAACTTTGCAATCACTTCACTGCAAACTTTTCCAGAGTCAGAAAAAGAAAAGGACCAGGATATCAGTCATGACAGAGACTGTTTCCACAGTCAGTCTTGCTGGAAGGACATCCGATTAAAACCACAAAAGGCTCACCATGCGGAGAGCCCCCCCTCCCCCGAATCTGACACACTGTGAAGGTGGGGAGAACCTCTAGAAAGAGAATCCTGCACCAAGCTCCAGATCCACAAGCCTTGTAGCAGCTCCTCCAGGAGGGCCAGCCCTCCACGCACTGTGTGCTGTGGTTATGGCCTGGAAATGGTGGAAGCCTGTCATTTGGGCCACATTCTTCTTTGGAACAAAAGCCACAAGTCAATTGTTGTGGTTGGGGAGCTTTCGTGTTGGGCGTGAGTTGGGGGTCAGTTTTTCAGGAAAGGAGGGTTTCCCTCTGGCGCTGGCTCCCTGCCATCGTGGACTCACATCTGGGGTTGCCGAAAGCTGGATTCTCCAGGGGGCTCCCCGGGGAACCCGTGAGGGTATCCCTGGGACACTGGGCATTGGAAACCGTTTCCCACAGCGGGGCCCAGCAGCGCCTCCCCACGACTTGGGGAAGTTCTAGCCGCCTCTTTGCACTTCAGAACCTCCTTTCTCGACAATGGATTCTGGAATCGTAAGTCAGCCCTTACGAACCCATGGCTGTGGCTCTTTCCAGGGTCGGGGTCAAAGACCACTCTGGTCTGAGTTGCCTTTTCTCGCGTGGATCTCTTTCTACCTACGAAGATGTCCTCCCTCCCTGCCCCTCTTCTCTTTCCTACAATTGTTGATACTGTATCATGTGAAAGGCACCCACAGAGTTATGTTCACCCACCTTGTGCAGTCGGAGGAGTTTTATACTTTCTCTGATGTGATTCTCCTGACAAACGGAGGGAGGGAGGGAGGGAGGGAGAAAACTATTTCCGGAAGAGCAGGGTAGCTTTGGGAGAGGCTTTGGGTTTGGGAGACATCTGGGGATTCAGATCCTTTTTGCACACATACTACATGTATGACGTGGACAAATTGTTTTATCTTTTTGAGCCTTGATGCCTACGTAGGTAAATTAGTAATAATAGTGTCGTCTTGGCATTTGGAAAATTGGAAGAAATGCTTCAAAGCAGTGGCTTGCATGCACGGCCAATGTGGCTCAGTGGTTGAGCATTGACCTAGGAACCAGGAGGTCACAGTTCCATTCCAGGTCAGGGCACATGCCCGGGTTGTGGGTTCGATTCCCAATGGGGGGTGTGTAGGAGGCAGCAGATCAATGTTTCTCTCTGATCATTGATATCTCTCTCTCTCTCTCTCTGTCTCTGTCTGTCCCTCTCCCTTCCTCTCTGAAATCAATTAAAATATATACTTAAAAAACATGGCTTGCACATGGCTTAACAGCTCCTAACAGTGGATTATTGTTATCATTGTCCTTTGATTACTAGTCTGATTTGGACACAATGAAGTTGAGTCTCAGCTAGTGGGAGGAACTTGCCAAAGAACACAAAGGTGACCCATGGAGGAGGCAGCACTGGGTCGGTGGCCTTCGGACCCCAGTCATCACTCATGGTCCCCCTTAAAAGGGGGCAGTGCTGTCCTCGTAGCGCTGCTGCCCCCACGGTGTTCTTTCTGCAACACCCCGCCATGAAGAGAGGCTTTCTCTTGCGCTGTGAGTTGAATTCACTCCTTGGATTTGTATTGTTTCCTCTGGACTTCTGTGACTTAAAGTGCACCCAACCTTTTTCAGGCTTCAGGGTATGTGGTTCCGTGGGTGGTGAGAGAATGATCAAGGTACCGGGGAAGACAGATGTGGGTTGTCACGCTCAGGGAGGTGGCTCACGGCCCCACGCTGTCTGCACACGCAGGTCGTGTAGGGCGCTGGCTCATTTATATGCTCTACTGGGTCCTATTCCTCACTTACTTGAGGCGCATGTGTGGTTTACCTGAGATCTCACCTTGAATACCTGCAAGGAGGCATTCAGGGTCACTGATGGGGCATCTTCCCTCTCCTGCGCAGAAGCAGATGAATAACAAACACGAGTTCTGTTCAGCAGTGACACCAAACAAGGGACGCCCAGCTGGAGACTTCATAGTGTGTGGCCTGGAGCTGTGTGTCTGAAGCCTGTGTTCAGCGGGGTGGCCAGGAATTTCTAACACTAATGATGCCCGTGGTGTGCTAGGGCCATTTCTACCTGTGGTGCCTCTACTGGAGCGATTGTGTGGGGGGCAGGAAAATGCCCCGCGTGTTTGAAAATGCTAGAGTTACCACTGCTCGAACTAAGCTTGATCTCTTGGCCTTCAGAAAGGAAAACCCCCCCAGGTGCAAAACCATTGGCGAGCAAAGAGTTATTTAAAGTCTGTCTCTCTTTCTCCCCTCCCCACTCACCACACTCTCTGGCAACTTCTTTTGACTTCAAGGGGCCAACAGTCCTGAAACCTTTCTTATGAAAACAGCATTGAGAACCGTATCCAGAACATCATGCTGTTTCCAAAGGTATTTTTTTCAGAATGGTTTAGAAACGTCTAGAAAAAATACATGGAGGTCCATTTGGGACTTTGACTCATTTCTGCCTTGTACACTGGGAAGAAAGACTTGGGGTTTCCGTTTAGCGAAAAGATAAAGAACTCCAAGGTATGCAAAGCATATGCGTCCACATAGTCACATTGTTACCTTGGCTATGAGCACTACCTTGTAAAGAAGAGACATTCTGAGGAATATTTCAAATTTGTTCTCATGCCAAATGATATGAAAAGGGTAATTGAGAGGACTTTTCCTAGGATTCCTGGTCACTAACAAACTGCATGAATAAAAAGCATAGTTTGCCTCTTCAGTCATCTCTTGCCTATTTTCTTGAGTGATCTGAAGAATAAGGTCTAGTGCAGTGGTTCTCAACCTTCTGGCCCTTTAAATACAGTTCCTCATGTTGTGACCCCCAACCATCAAATTATTTTCGTGGCTACTTCATAACTGTAATGCTGCTACCGTGATGAATCGTCCTGTAAATATCTGATCTGCAGGATGGTCTTAGGCGACCCCTGTGAAAGGGTCGTTCGACCGCCAAAGGGGTCGCAACCCACAGGTTGAGAACCCCTGGTCTAGTGAATAGTGCTTGATCAGAGTCAGTAAAAAAAGACCAATGACCTGACTCAGCAGTCAGACGGGAGTTTTCTTACTCAGCCTTTTTGTTGTATTCAGGTCTTCACCTGATTGGGTGAGGCCCACCCACAGCGGGATAGGGGGCGGGGGCTGGCGGGGGGAGAGCAGTCTGCTTTGCTGTCTCCTGACACAATGTTATTCTCATCCAGAACCAGCCTCTCACACACCCCGCGTAATGTTTTACAGATGCCTGGGCCCCTGTGGCCCAGTCAAGTTGAAACCTAAAAGTAAGCATCAGAAGTGAATGCTATGGGCTGAAGGTCTGTGCACCCCCTAAAATTCATATGTTGAAGCCCTAATCCCCAATGTGATAGTATTGGAGATGGTGCCTTTGGGGGGTAGTAAGGTTTAGATGAGGTCATGAGAATCAGCCATTCCTCCAAGGGTACCTAGCTCTTGTAGTGAGAATACCATCAAAAACTTAGACCCTGACACTCGTCTGTTTGCTTTTCCTGGGGTGTGTTTCTTCAAGCCCTCTTAGTTGCCAGAGCAAGGAAATATATACATGCATGTGCACATGGATATATGTAACCATCTGTATCTCTCTGTTAAGCTAAATATGACTTGATACTGATATCTCCAGCTATAACCTGTTCTCTCATGATCACTCTAGCCTCCTCCCCTTACTTGTCTGTAACCTCTCCCTCAACAGTGAGAAGCCTGGCTCCCACCATCCATTCATTTAATTGTGATATTCCATTATACATATATAGCGGTCTCAGAATTATTCACACCTGTCCCATGAAAAACAACTTTACCGACCAGAGCACAATGATAAAATTTCATTCATTTACTTTTTCTCCTAGTGAGCTTGTTTCATTTAGATTTTTAATACGGTTAGATTCATTTGTCACCATCTGTACTCCATCCTGGGACCACCTGACCTCCTAAATGATTTTTCAAGTTCCTTGAAGGTTCAGTGTTTATGCTGTGAAGTTCTATGGGTTTTGACAAATACATAGTGTCTCAGAGACAACA
Organism: Myotis vivesi; assembly: GCA_035771395.1. Taxonomy (NCBI): domain Eukaryota; kingdom Metazoa; phylum Chordata; class Mammalia; order Chiroptera; family Vespertilionidae; genus Myotis; species Myotis vivesi. Next base: position 5,302,874 of record JAWPEG010000013.1, on the reverse strand, counting down.
ATCCCTGGGATATTCTTTTACAATAAATATTCAATATATTTTTATCTTCACCTAAAGTTTTTTTTTTTGGATGGATTCATGATTTTAACTCATGAATCCATGTATTTCTTTATTTAACAAGCACATAGATAAAGTATTTACTCATTTAATATTCTTAGCATTCCTATGAGAGAGGTGCTATTATTATCCTTAAATTACAGATAAGGATACTGGGGCAAAGAAAGGTTAAATAATTTGACAAGGTCACACAGCTAGTACGTGCTTATCACCCAGGCAAACACAGCAACTGCGGCCTGTTCCGTAGATGTTCATATCACATGGGTACTTGGGTGCAGCTGAGCAGGTCTGCGTGCCTTCCTGCATGTATGCTGCGCTCTGTGGTCCAGGGCTGCAGGGACACAGCAAGCAGGAGCCACACGATATGCTTTGAACGGTTTCCTCAGCGGTTGTGACTTTGAGATAGAGTAATTTACAGCTGCTTTGATGAATAATTCACCAATCAGATCATTCAGAAAAGCAGCAAGATGTGCAATAGGGAAACAAGGGAGGAATACAATTGGATTGGGGGAGGATTAATAGCAACCAGCGGGGCTGACTGCTGCCCACCAGGGCCAGCGGTGGTGAAAGGCAGGTCTCTGCGGGCCTCTCTGTGCCTCCAGGAGGCACACGTGGTGGTCTGCTCAGCGTGCTGCTTCCTACATCGAGCCGTTGAGAGCCAGCGTCCGCTTTTAGTGGACTGTGAACTTGTCTTTCTCTCACGTGTCTGTTTATTCTGCATGAACGTGTAACTTACTGCCTAGGGCAGCGGTTCTCAACCTGTGGGTCTCGACCCCTTTGGGGATCGAACGACCCTTTCACAGGGGTCGCCTAAGACCATCGGAAAACACATATATAATTACATATTGTTTTTGTGACTAATCACTGTGCTTTGATTATGTTCAATTTGTAACAATGAAATTGGTGGTCACCACAACATGAGGAACTGTATTACAGGGTCGCGGCATTAGGAAGGTTGAGAACCACTGGTCTAGAGTGTGGAGCAGCCCTGGGTGTTAGGGTTTCTCTCGTAGATGCCCCTAGACCAGGGGTGGGGAAGGTCTGGCCCGTGGGCCGTTATAAGGCCCTGGAAATCATTTGGTCCGGCCCTGCCAAGGCATTAGGGGTGAGTTAATTAAACGTTTGACCACATAGAGCAGGCTGATATTTAAATCGATAATTTTTATGGACCACGAATGATGTTATAAATATCCAAATTGCCCTTGGCAGATAAAAGGTTTTCCACTTGCTGAAAATTGCATGGCTTCTAATAATGATCACGTGGGGAATACTTTGCAGTTGGTAAAGGACTTTGTGTGTTGTCTGTTTAATCTATACAACTTACTCTTAAGGTCAATGTCACAGGTTACCTGTACCTCAGAGGTGAGGACCAGTGCACAGGAGGGTAAACCGTCCTGCTCAGAGTGTCTACAATTCAGAATTCTGACTCCAAATCCCCGGTTCTTTCCAGTCTTCTCCAGTTGTCTTAGTCTCATACGCCACAAGGAAAGGAAAATCAGATTTAACTCAGAGAGCTGGCCCTTGTGATAACCATTCCATTAATTTTAGTCATTTCTGCTTTCTTTACTCCATCTATGACTCCACATAGACATCTGTGTACTACCACTTGGGAATCAAAGACATTTGCCTTGTAGCATAACTTCAAGATTAAATGACCATTTCGAACGCTCATTTTTCTAATCTTGTTTAGTGCCTGTACCACGAGCACTTTTGCTGCACTCTGGGCTTTCGGAGTGACTTATCTTAATTAACCGAGAAGAAAGCAGAGTGACTGGGCGAAGAGCAATGATGCCAGCTTTAGAATCAACTCAGACAAATAAATAGATGGAGCAGGACTTTCTTCAGTGGTTTTGCAGAGAACCTTCTAGCTTGGCTTAGAGAATCTTCAGAGAATCATACTAAGGAAATAGTTACGTCCAGCTTACCATTTCTCATAGTTGAGATGCCAGATGATTTTTTTTAAAAAATATGTTTTTATTGATTTCAGAGATGAAGGGGTGGGGGGAAGAGAGAGAGAGAGAGAGAGAGAGAGAGAGAGAGAGAGATATCTCAATGATGAGAATCATTGATTAGCTGCCTCCTGTACGCCCCAACACATGGAGCCTGCAACCTGGGCACATGCCCTGACTGGGAATCAAACCGTGACCTCCTGATTCATAGGTTAACACTCAGCCACTGAGGCCACACCCGCCGGGCCTGATTTTTTTATACTAGCAGTAATTACTACTAATTTTATATTGTAATGTACAACCCAAGAAGTGCTTGAGTCAGTATTTGTATATTGATTGGACATCTCCAACTTCCTCCCAATCCTTAAGGCATATGCTGAGAACTAGACTTCCCAGCGTCTTTGTCATCCTACCTAAGTAAAGGGACCATTAGTTAGTGCATCAAATGTCTTTGCCCATTTTAGCAATCGAGTGGAATTTCCTTCCAGTTGACTTTTGTGTTGTATTGATATTTGCACATCAGGCCGCTTCCTATCAGTGTATCATGGCTAGTTGACTTACATTGCAATGACCAGCTAGCTTCTTGGTCCTGCCTTTTCTCTTGTGGTTGGAATTATGGTTCATTGTCCACTTTTGGTACTTGGTATGTTAAAATGTTCAATGCATATTTTGAAACTCATCTTTTTCTATAGTCATTGGAAGTTAGTCATCGTATTCATCTCTGACCACTGAAAAAACTTTAGAATCCCATCTCCTTTTCTTCTCTCTACCATGTCATAATCTGTTATTATAGTCTTTTATTTTCATTAATCAATAAAGATTATATATCAGCTATTGTTTAAGAATACCATCATTTATTTTGGAGGTATCACATCATCTTCCCTGTTATGTAATTAATTTTTAATTTTTCTTCGTGCATCCTTGAGTGATTCAGAGCAGGTTTGGTGTGATAAGCCATCTGCATTCAGGCATGGCCAAAATATTATTTTTTTCTGATATACAGAGTGTCCCCAAAAATATGTGACACTTTAACAGCGGATAGCTCAAATGTGAAAATGAAATGTATTTTAATAAATACTGCCTTTATAATTATTCCAAGTGTGTGTATACATTTTTGGGGACACCCTACCTATATACATTTTTTTTTACCCTTGACTGTATATAGAATCCTAGGGTCCAAATATCTACTCCTGAAACTTCAAACATGTTGCTTCTGACTTGTAGTAATTTTCTAGTGATGCTGGTAAAAACCAAGTGTAAATTTTTAAAAGGGATGTCTGTTCATTTCTTTGAGAATTTCATGCTTTTGTTGTTATACCTGGAATTCTAGTTTTACAAGGCTGTGTTTTATATGAGTCATTTATAATTTTTTTCATTTATACATTTTAAAAAAATATATTTTATTGATTTTTTTTACAGAGAGGAAGGGAGAGGGATAGAGAGTTAGAAACATCGATCAGCTGCCTCCTGCACATCTCCCATTGGGGATGTGCCCACAACCAAGGTACATGCCCTTGACCGGAATCGAACCTGGGACCTTTCAGTCCGCAGGCCAATGCTGTATCCACTGAGTCAAACCAGTTAGGGCTCATTTATACATTTTTTAACTTGTTAGTGTGCTTTTCAGTATAAAGAGCTGTGACTTTCTTCATAGCAAAGACTTTTTTTTTCCTGGACTCAATTGATTAATTAATCTCTACCGTTCATGTCTCTATGCTTTAGAACTCTCACTAAATGGAAGTTGGGCCTTCTAAATTAATCTTTCAGCATTTCGCACAGTGCTTCTAATGTACTAGGTACGTTATAAAATCACTTAAATTAAAAATGCCCTCAGCAAGGAACACAATGCCTAATTTTGATGGGCTCACATATGAAGAGTTCAGTGCACATTAAATGTACCTTGAAGACAGAGCCAGATTATGATACTTGGAAATGGGATTTAATGTGAAAGCAATGACTTGAGCTAAGGCGTGGAGAGACACTGGGGAGGTTTCAGTGGCAAAAATAGTCTCATTAGAAGAAAGGGTCTGGGCTGAGAAGTAAGAAAATACACAGCTGGAGGGTTTTGAACACCATATACAGAAATGTAGGTACTTCATGGAGTGGCCAGTGAGAAGCCACCGGATGGAGCCCATTCCTAAGATGCCACAGAAAGTTGAAGCTGGTTAGCTGTCTGGGTGATGCAGTTTGGAAGAGAAAAGTTGAAGGGTGGTCAGTTAGGAGGCTTGATGAGAAATGAGAAGGGTTAGGACCAGCGTGATGCTGTTAATCAAGGAAAGGAGAGATGGAATGCAGGAAGGGAGAGAGAAATGAAATAGATAAGGACATGGCCACCAGGAAAAGTTAACACCAGGAAAAGTCGATGCTTACAAGAAACAGAGGCAGTCAAAAAGGGCTTATTTTGGTGGAAAGATGATTTCAACTTTCGATGTATTGAAGTTCCAGTTTTTATAAGCTTTCCCCTGGGGCAGTGGTCGGCAAACTGTGGCTCTCGAGCCACATACAGCTCTTTGGCCCCTTGAGTGTGGCTTTTCCACAAAATACCGACTTCTGCGCATGGACCACGAAGTTTCAATCGCACTCTACATGCACACCCGCATGTGGTATTTTGTGGAAGAGCCACACTCAAGAGGTCAAAGAGCCGCATGTGGCTCGAGAGCCGCAGTTTGCCGACCACTGCCCTGGGGCAATCCAACAGGCACATAGAAATGGGGTGTTAGCAAACGGGACAGGAACTCTCCTTGGCCACAGTGTGAAGGGTACAGGTGCCTTCTAAGGTATGTTTTCCCCCTGAGGGGGCGGGGGAGACTTAAAACCTCTCTGTGAGATCAAGGTCACACTATGGCTAACAACAGTAAAGAGGAAGTAATTTAGGGCTAAATTGGACATAACACTTCATTTGTCGTATGAATTAACAGGTACCCATACGCTGTGGTCACTATGAGTAAACGTCTTGACAAGTAATTAGTCCTGTTGAAAGGCAGGTGTGGGATCCCCACGCACTTCTGGGCTCTCTGCTCTCTGCCCAGCTCGACGTTGTAGGCACCCCCGTCCTCCTAAACCCGAGGTAGGTCTGCGGCTCCTTAGGGCTGTGGCTGGCACAGGGCCACCAGTTCAGCAACAGATGCAAACTGTGCAAGTGCAGGAGTCTGTGTCCTTGTGAGCAGGATGCTGTTTCATCCCTTGGAAAGCAATACAAGGCAAGATTTCACAGTCTGTAGGTGATTTTGTTTCCCAGGAAAATATAACGTGCATTTGACAGCTGAGCACCCTCAGGATTGGCACCAACAGACCAAAAAAAGTCCTTTCCCAGCAAAGAACAGACTGTCATCTTGCCGCACTTTCTCCACTTTATCCTTTCCCCATTTTCCTGGCAGAGGGAGTAAAACACATGATTTGTGTGTGTGTGTACATGTGTGTGTGTGAGAAAGATGTGACATTTGCTCTGAGTTCTGCAGAGCAATATTGGGAAGCCAGGTTTCTCCCGGAGTTCTCAGTGATTTTGGTGGGAAGCATTTCGCTTAACATTCCCAGTCCCTGCTCCTCTGGTGAGCCTGGAAAGGGATATTCTGGAACCGCTGATTCTGCAGATGGAGACTAGCCCCCGTCTCTTATGACTCAGCTCAAATGTCATGATTTCCAGGGAGCTTTGGCTCTCCAGCTCCTCTGGTTCCAACCCAGGCTCTGCCCAGTGCCTCTCCACGCTGTTCCTTTAGCTGCATTTACAGCACTGACTTCTATGTCTGTCCATTGTTGGCTGAGTTATCGGTCAACCTTGAGCTTCTTGAGTGGGAGAGGCTGGGATAGTCATCTGTAGATGCCCAACGCCAAGGCCTGTGCTGGGCCATTGCAGGCCCTTAACAAAGGCTTGCTGAATGGAGGGATGAATGAATGGATGGCTGAGCTGAGGGTCGGCATGAACGCATGGGCTCAGCCACATTTTGTGTCCACGTTTTGTTTGTGTCCACATTCGTGAATGAGCTCATTATTGCTGCTCAGTCTACATCAGTGTTTGAAACAATTCCATTAAAGGGAAGAATCCTGAGTCTGATGTTTAGATAGACTTGGGCCAGCAGCCACATGGTGGTGCGTAGCTTGGCCTCAGGGCATCGGAATTGCACTCCCTCCAGTCTGGTAGAACTTGTATCTCAATACAAGTTCTGAGTATACTTGTAACTTCTGTTCCTCATCGATTGGGAACTGTCATCGGGCTGTCTCTCTTTGTAGGCCCTTGTCCAGGCCTGTGGCGTCCTTAGGTACCTACACCTGAAAGAAAAGGTAGCCCTTCTCTCAGGGCACATGACTGGCGTGGCTTGATGAGAACTCCAGCTCTCGTTGCCTCACCCTCCCTTTTTGGCCATCTTTGTGCAGCACCCATGTGTTTAAGCTCCCCCAGTGGGCCTGCCCGGCCTCCCACAAATCCTTGGGGCACCCCTCAATGATCCTCCATCCCTCTCAGCTTTCTGGGCTTCAGGAACCCTCTCCCCGATGTAGGGTGAACTGGAGAGCCTCATAATTTGCTCCTCACAGGTTGTTGGGAATAGAAACCTGGTTCTTCCAATGCCCCCGTCCCCTCAGGCTCTGCCCAGGTGGTATCACCTTTATCAACCCCAGTGACTCATCCAGACCAAATCGAGGCATTTTCCTGAACACGCAGAGAGTTACGCTGCCAGCCACACCAAGTAAGAATGCCTGCAGCCAGGTTTGTAGATTCAAAGCAATGGCCTTTTTTTGGGTAGTTTCCATAGAGTTGTATATGAATAGCTCATTTAAGAAAGCAGAGGCTCAATGGATTGAAAGAACCTTCTCAGCTACTTGTGATCTAATTACTACTAAAAGATAGAACTGGGCCAAAATCGGTTTGGCTCAGTGGATAGAGTGTCGGCCTGTGGACTGAAAGGTCCCAGGTTCGATTCCGGCCAAGGGCATGTACCTGGGTTGCGGGCACATCCCCAGTGGGAGATGTGCAGGAGGCAGCTGATCGATGTTTCTAACTCTCTATCTCTCTCCCTTCCTCTCTGTAAAAAAATCAATAAAACATATTTTAAAAAAAAGGTAGAACTGGAATTGACATTTTCCCATTTGCTGCCCTTGGCAGACGGACGCTTCAGGGACATGGGATGGGCTTCAAGGGCAGCCTGCTTCCTATGGAGAAACAATGAGAACGAGCCTCACTGAGTGCATACACCAACTCCCAGTGGCCCTGCTCTTTCTGGGCCTCTACTGACACCACTGGGTTTGTGGTAGGAATTAGAAATGTATCCCTGCCCGGCTGGTGTTGCTCAGTGGTTGGGTGTTGAGCTCTGAACCAGGAGGTCATGGTTCAATTTCCTGGTCAGGGCACATGCCCCGGTTGCATGTGGGCTTGATCCCCAGTAGGGGGTGTGCAGGAGGCAGCCGATCAATGATTCTCTTTCATCATTGATGTTTCTATCTCTCCCTCTCCCTTCTTCTCTGAAATCAATTAAAAAATATTTTTAAAAAAGTATCCTTGAGTTTTTGTAGTACATAAGGAAAGGGCAGTGATATTCAGGCAGCAATAGGCCTGAAATCTTAATGGCCCAGCAGCATTTATGGCTAAACATTGTCACAAGGAAACACTCATTCAATGACGAACTGCAAAGAAGTGTGTCTATGGAATATTGAGCCCAGAACACATTTGCAAAAGGAACCAGAGAAAGGAACAAAATGAAAAGCAAACACTCCAGTATTTCCAAGGCTCTGATGTTTGGCACTGGTTGTCAAAGAAAAAAATAAGATGGAAGTACTTGGGACACATAATGAAAGCTTGTGAGCCAGAATGAAATTCCAGCTGCTTTTATTAAAAGATTTTACAGGAATCCGGAGGGACACTGTTGAGACCGTTTTAATTTTGGTTCTCCTCAAATGGCCTCGCATCATTCCCTGATTAGAGGATTTCTTGGACGGGGAGGAAATTACTTCTTCTTATTGACTTGATACTTGGGGGATGACACGCTCAGAAGGACAGGACAACGAATGAACAGCTCCTTTTGTGGGTGACACAGGAAATCCCCCCAAAACTCACACTTAACAGATGCTCTTTGATGAGGATAACTAGTTGTGATAGTGGGACACATACATTTGTAAGACCCTATCATGATGAGAAAGTTGTTTTATGTTTTGTGTATTTACAGATATAATTTTTAAAACTGTGTATTTTTATTGATTTCAGAGAGGAAGGGAGAGGGAAAGAGAGAGAGAGAAATATCAATGATGAGAGAGAATCACTGATCGGCTGCCTCCTGCATGGCCCCCATTGGGTATCGAGCCCACAACCTGGGCATGTGCCCTGACTGGGAATCAAACCGTGACCTCCTGGCTCATGGTTTGACACTCAACCTCTGAGCAACACCAGCCGGACTGCATATATAATTTTAATTCATTTCTATTCTTCTCCTACAATTTTAATTCCCTTACCTATTTTGAAATTAATGCTAAGAGTTTTCCTTTGGGTGATCCATGCAAAAGTGGATATTATCCATAATGGAAAGGAAAAGGGTTAGATTGTGGAGTCCAGAAAGCCATGAGTTTGGGATCTATAATTGATCTGCTTAGTTAGTTCACTAATTTGAATTAACTAACTCATTAAAATAGAGAATTTGCATAAAGAGCCTTGAATACAGGTTGGCATGTACTAAGCATTGAAATAGTCATGCTCTTCTCTCTTTGCTACATTGAAGTGCTCATGCTAACTATCATTGCCAACGTATTCTTCAACACAACACTTTGAGAACATCAGAGGCAACCAGATGAGCTTTTGATGAAATTAATATATTACCTCATTTATTTATTCAGTAACACTTATTAATTCCAGACATAGTGAGCCAAAGTAGAATGCTTTACTTGCTATAGTAATTTCTTTAGTCCTGAGACTTAAGTTCTTTGGACTTTAAGTAAAAAAAAGTCTAGTTTTCTGAACATACAGGGACTATCTCAGAGAGTCAACTGATTCAAAACACATGGAGGGGAAAAAGCTAACATACGATTCTGTTGTCAGTTGACTGATATGATTTATTTCTATGTTTGGTGGACATGTATTTATGTACGATGCAAGGTTCTTATCCCAGAAGGAAAGGTTTGCTGGCTTAGCTTTGAATTTACTACATCGATAAGAGGTAGAGTGAAGATATATTCTGTGTGTGTTTTTTAATTTAGGCTTGATTTATATTTATTGACTAGATGTACTTATTAGTAAAACCTTTCCTACTTTCAAAAGTGTTCCAGGAGGTGCAGAAAGTGTTTGGGTGACGTATTACCTGAGCTTCCCTCAGACACAGTGGTTTTGTGGCTCCTTTTGAAAGATTCTGGAAAATGCTCTTCTTGACCAGTTCCTTTTCACTCCCTGGGATTCCTTATGAGGCCTTGCGAACAGCAGAGCCCAGCTGTCTGCAGGTTGGTTATGATGAATGGAAATTAATGGGCGATTGAGGCCAGAAGGAACCAGATAGCGAATGTCCACTTTCTCAGGGGGCACCAGTGTTAACAGTTCCATTGCTAACTAGTGAAAAATCGCCCTTAGGAAAAAGGACTTCCCATTTCCAACCTGTTATGAGAATACAGTTGTGCAAAGATGGGTGAGACGATGCTTTGAGCAATCCTTGATGAGGCTGGTACGAGAACTATAACCATTCGTCCCTCCCATTCGACTGGCTCTTGTATCAAGCAGCTATGTAATCATCTTAAACCAGAGCTGCCTGGAAGGGCTAAGGACAGAAACTCCAGAGGCTTATGTTTCCATCACCCACAGCTGCTCATCAATAAGAAAGAAGCAACTGTTCCAACAAGCACTTTCTCATGACAATACAGGGCATTCAGGCATAACCAGGGGGGGGGGGGAGAAAGGAATCCGTCCGTGGATTTGTGTGCACTTGTGCGATGAATTTGGCTCAGCGCTTCGCTTGATCAAAACCAGGAGTGCCAGAAGCTTATTGTTGTTAGACTAAGTTAACCCGGAGCCCGGCTCGTTTCCACCCACCCGACTGTTTACCATTAAGATCCTTGGTGGTCTTAACGCTGGTGTCTGTTCTGCCGCCTGTTGAATTTGCCATGTGCCATGTTGATAATTCAACTGGTTATCAAAAGAGTCTATAGCCAGTGATGGCGAAACTTTTGAGCTCGGCGTGTCAGCGTTTTGAAAAACCGTAACTTGCCGAAACCGGTTTGGCTCAGTGGATAGAGCGTCGGCCTGCGGACTGAAGGGTCCCAAGTTCGATTCCGGTCAAGGGCATGTACCGTGGTTGCGGGCACATCCCCAGTGGGGAGTGTGCAGGAGGCAGCTGATCGATGTTTCTCTCTCATCGATGTTTCTAACTCTCTATCTCTCTNTTCTGACTCTCTATCTCTCTCCCTTCCTCTCTGTAAAAAATCAATAAAATATATTAAAAAAAAAAAAAGAAAAACCCTAACTTAACTCTGGTGCCGTGTCACATATAGAAATTTTTTGATCTTTGCAACCACAGTAAAACAAAGACTTCTATTTTTTTTTTATTTTTATTTTTTAAAAATATATTTTATTGATTTTTTACAGAGAAGAGGGAGAGGGATAGAGAGTTAGAAACACTGATGAGAGAAGAGAGATCGATCAGCTGCCTCCTGCACGCCCCCCAGTGGGGATGTGCCCGCAACCAAGATACATGCCCTTGACCGGAATCGAACCTGGGACCCTTGAGTCCGCAGGCCGACGCTCTATCCACTGAGCCAGACCGGTTCGGCAAGACTTCTATTTTTGATATTTATTTTAAATATTTAAATGCCATTTAACAAAGAAAAATCAACCAAAAAAATGTGTTCGCGTGTCACCTCTGACACGTGTGTCATAGGTTCACCATCACTGGTCTAAGCCACAGAAGGCTTCCTGGGGAGAACGTGTGGTCAGTTGGAGGGAACCCTGGGTGAGGAATCTGGCCACGTTCCCTTTGGGATCTTGGGAAACCTGGCTTCCTTTTCTCACCTGTAAACAGGGCTTACCTGGCTCCCAGAAGCGCTGTGATCTAAAATACCGGTGATTCTCTCTGTACACCCTGTCCTTCCTCACGCGCCCAACGCCTCCTGGGCTCTCCACCTGCCGCTCGTTCCGCAAAACGTAACAATACTTTGAGTTTGTTGCACGAATGCCAGCTTTGCCCCAGGACAGTTCCTGTTCTCCCAGGTTCTTGGAAGGAAGTCACGTGTGCCTCCCTTGAGCCCATTCACATGTTCTCTCTGTTCTTTCGTGGTAACATCCGTGTGATTGACCACTGTCTCCATTTTGTTACCATTCTCAGGAGCTTGCAAGATGTTCCTGTGGGCTGGCTCTGCTGCAGCTCAATTTGCCTGGGAGCCAGAGGCAGAAACGGGCAAGTTTTACCTGCTTCCCTTCCGTTTTCATCAGCCCTCCACTCCCTGCCTTAGTGCTGTCAGGATTCTGGTTTCTAATTCCTTCATTTCCCCTTGCACCCGCTGCACCTCTCCAGCCTCCTGCCACTGGCTGCTTTGCTAGGACCTCCCAGTTCTTCACGGCTAGTGCTGTTTTCTTCTGAGTTTCCCCAGGTCTCCCGCTAACAGTTGTCTACAATGCATTTGTGGTCTCTCTCAAAGATCTTTCTGGAATCTAACCAGCTTGCCTCTGCTTAAGATCGGTCAAGGACCCTTGATTTCAAGTCTTTAAAGGGCAGGCTTCACAGGGAGACCTGTGCAGAGCCCAGCGCCCCATGTTTGGGTTAATGCTCTTGCGGTCCCTATCTTGGACTTCTTAATAATTTTTAACCTAGGGGACCTAACATTTTATTTTATTTTTAAAATGTATTTTTATTGATTTCAGAGAGGAAAGGAGAGGGAGAGAGAGATAGAAACATCAATGATGAGAATCACCGATTGGCTGCCTCCTGCAGGCCCCCTACTAGAGATGGAGCCTGTAACCAGGCATGTGCCTTCACCAGGAATTGAACCTGGGACTTCTTGGTCCATAGGACGATGCTTAATCCACTGAGCCACACCAGCTGGGCCTAAAATGTTATTTTGCACTGGACCCTGCAAATTGTGCGGCTGTTCCTGTCTTTGGTGTAGAATCCAAGTTCTGTAAAGAGCCTTCATGGCCACCTCCCCTGATAGAACATGCTGGTCGCCATGCGCGACCCTCAACCCTCGCTTTTCTGCTTCTCCCCTGCAGGCTCCCCCAACTGTTTGGTCTAGTTGGTGTCATTTAAGCAACAATTCACCCCTGTCTGATGCGTGCTAGAGCCTGTGGTCAGGTACTGGGAATACACAGGTGAGGGAACTGGCCTGGGCTTAGAAAATACCAGCTACACACAGATAATGACACAAAATGTGGGGCATGCAATGTAGGACACATGAATATTGCATAAGCCACTACACACACACACACACACACACAGCCAGGACTTCTGTTTGATTTTACCAAAAGAGAATTGTATTTTACTTATTATCCTGAACTGGTACCTATTTTTTGTAATTTTTCTCTATTTATGTAAGGGTTTTCTCATTGTTCGCTTAAAAAAAAAAGCCACATTATATATTCTTCTTCTTGCTTTTCTCACTTAGTAATTTCTGTGTAGGTCTCTCCTAAATCAAGGATGAAAACAAAGTCTGGATTATTTTAATAACCCCCTTTTAATCGTTTCTTTGTTTCTATCATTAGCTTCCAACTCGCGTTACTTGCTTATTAAAATTAGATATTCAGTTCTACCCTCAGATTTAATTTTTTCAATTAGGCAAACTAGCATATTATTTGGAAATTTTGTTGTAAATGCTGGCCTTCCCTTGCAATTTTGTTCTTGAAACATCTGTGTGTGGAGGAAACAAGTAAGTCATAAAATAATTCCACAAATAATATTCAGATGAAAACTGCCAGCTCAGCCTCATTTGAAGCCACGTTGCACAAATTCTGTTTCATTAATCTCACTTGCCTTTTGTGTCCTTTCTCCGGTCACTTTCCTCTTCCTAAAGATCATTGGGGTTTTTTATAGTGTTCCCTTTCCTCTCTCCCTGTAGCCATAGGTCACTGTAGACGCCATGCTTCTCTCTGCGACTTCACCAAGACTCCCCCACGAAGGTGCAAGCTGCCTTTGCCTTCCTTCCTCAGCCAGGGGGCAGTCAGCAAGTCGAGCCTGCCTTTTCCCCCCAGATGTGCAAAGGTGGGCAGTTTTTATTGAATTTGAATTCTGGAATCACCAGTTATTTTTCCTAGTCTGGGTTGTCTGGGGTAGAACCGAATTGTGATTGGGAGCCTGGGGACATGGCAGGGAGCAGGACCAATCAGAGAGCAGAATCTCTCTGTACATTTAACTCACCATCTTCCTGTTGTGTATTTAGTTATGTATTTGCTCCTTGAAGGCGGGACAAAACAGAAGGAGTCCCATCAAGACTCGCCGTGCGTCCCATAGAACCTTCTGCAGTAATGTAGATGTTCTCTCTCTGCCATCCTCCGTGGCTTAGCCACGTCTACTGAGTTTGTGAAATTGGCCAGCGTGACTGAGGCATGGAGCTTTAAATACTATTCCATTTAAATTTAAGTTGGAATAGTCCCATGTGACTGCCGTATTAGACTGTCTTGACCAGGGGTCCTCAAACTTTTTAAACAGGGGGGGCCAGTTCACTGTCCCTCAGACCGTTGGAGGGCCGGACTATAGTTAAAAAAAAAACTATGAACAAATTCCTATGCGCACTGCACATATCTTATTTTGAAGTAAAAAACAGAATGGGAACAAATACAATATTTGTATTTGCATGTGGCCCGAGGGCCGTAGTTTGAGGACCCCTAGTCTTGGCTGTGAACTAGGCTGTTGGGCGTGCCGACAGAACACCACCAACACCACGGAAGTGAGTGATTGCATGTGGGAGTGAAGGAAAGTCAAAGTCATGGCTGGTATTAACCCTGCATTTTTCATACTCAACATACACTCCCGCCCGCCCACAAGCACGCACCTGGTCAGGTTGGGTTGGCTTCAGTGTAGGAGGAGGCTGTCGGCAGCCTCCGGAATCGGTGAGGTGTCTTCGCTGGCACTGAGCGAGGCCAGGTGAACAGGGCAGGCTCGTTCTCAGCCTCGCTTCACCCTTGCACAGGGTCCTGCCTTCCTCTGGGTGCAGGGAAGCCATCATGAGGCCAAGGATGTTGGCGTGGTCCCCTGAGTCACCAGGAAGCAGCAGATCCTCGCTGGGCGAGTTCCCTGCACTGGGAGGATATCCTGAACATGCTGTGACCTGAACAAGCACATGTTTATCTTGTAACATAAAAGCCCTCTGTTGGCCGCACAGCCTTGCTAAGCCAGAGCAATCCTGAAGCCTGACTCAGGAGGTGGGAAGTCAAGACACACGCTTACCCTCTCCGCTCCTGCAGCCCACGCTGACTGCACATGCCCGGACTGGGGCTGCCTTTGCTGTAACAAGGGGTAGGTTCCCAATGGCACATTGATTCTTTGACAGTGTCTGTCAAAGAATCCCTCACCTTGGATGACACAGGAGGTCCCAACCCCGTTGCCTCAGTTCTCCATTTAGAACCGGACGGGAAAGTCCGGCGTGGGAAGTTCACCATCACTTTCCCCAAAGTGTGTGAGCAGGACGGCGTCGGCTTGTACCTGTAGACCCGCAGGTACAGGTGGGCTCTGAGCAGAGATGCCAGTCTCCGGGCTACGGAGCGAGAAAGGCCTCCTGACCCTCCTAAATCCACCAGCATTTCAACAGCCTTACGCACATCTGCGTGCCCTCGGCTGCCGGCTCGCTGTTGGGACTCAGTGTTGTCCCTGGGAAATTGGCCTTTTCCATGGCTGGGCTGTGCTACTCAAGGGACCTTTATGTATTCAGTCAGCAGGGACCGAAAATTCCAGCAGATGAAGCATGTCGTATTTTGGGTTTTAATAATGTTGTGGGATAAAGTAGTTGTTTAAGCGATTTTATTCCACTGAATTTCTGTATCTTTTCAAATGTCTCTGGTCTCTTGTAATGCGACCCTGAAATGAAGCTGTCGGTCTATGGGGATTGGATGTACTGGGAGAATAGCATTCTGCTAAGACAGAAAAATAATAGATTGATATAAATATATTGGGGCCAATTGCTTATCTACTTGAAAAAATACCTCACATCACACATAAAAATAATCTATATTTCAATACAATCTTTAAAAAAAATACAGTTTTAGAAAAACAGAGTGACGTTTTAGCATCTGCTGTCATGGGGTCACAGCAAGGCCAGGAGGACATCTGTGCAGTGGCTACTTCACTCATGCCAAGCACCTCGGTCCCCATGAGACGGAGCCTTCTCCCATTCAGTGGCTCGGAGGCCCCTGGTTGCAGCAGCAGGACCATGTGGGCATTGCACACACAGGTGATTCAGGATACACCCGGGCCATGAAGCCAGAGGAAGAAAGAGCAGGCTTTCTCTTGACCACGTCTATCCTCAATTTAATAATTTCATACAAAACTCAGGTCCTTGCCCTCATGACCTCATCCTTTGTCTGGCCTGATTCCCAGACTCCCTCCAAGGTAGAACCAGCCCTAGGTGAGGTGGCTGTGCGATTCAGTGCTGTCTCTTCCATTTCCACGCAGGTCCTGGCTTTCACTTCATTGTCAGAAGGCGAGGAGACTACTGTCTGGGCCACTGAGAAACGTGACCAAGGTCCCATTGTGTTCTGGGCATGCGTCCTCCACCAGTGGTTGCAATTATGCAAATCACCCCTGTCCCTCAGCTTCGTCTGTTACTTTAGTCTGCACTTATGTCTACATTTTATTTCTGTTAACATACCTTGACACATGTACCCCTTTCCACGGATGCCCCCCGCAGCCCAAGCCCGCCAACTCAATACTGTATGTTTGCGTTGTGACTAGAACTTTTGTCTCACATTCAGAACAAATGGCCAGACCTAGGTGAGTTGGCTGAGGAGAGTAACAAAGGAGAAGGTTCTGGGAAGCTGTCGGCTTCCCCCTTTAGCCAGGCCTGTTTCTCTCCTCACAACCCTCCCCTTCGAAGGGAAGAACTGAAAAAAGGAAGTGGAGAAATGACATCTTACAGGCAGGGTGATTTATGGGATTCCCAGATCACAGGCATCAATGCTGCATCCAACTTATATATTTTCACTTGAGTCAAGGTAGAAACTTAAGTAACCTTCCCAGTACCATATACCTAGACGTGAAACTCAAGTGAAATCAACAAGCTCACTTCCAGAAAATTCAAATGCGATGTATGCGATGTGTACCTCTGGAACACACAAGATAAGTCTCTAAACTGGAGTTTGGGATGGTGGCAGGGCATTGTGCTTCTTTGCATACCATTTTTTATGCCAAATAATAAAATTAATGTATGCAAAAGAAGAGTGCCATTTTAATTTTATAGCCTGCTTTATAGTGATCTAATCATTTTGATGAAATCGTCACTTAATATTCATGACAACTTCGTGAAGTCTGAATTATCATTCTGCTTTTGAAATTTAATTATCACAGGGTGATTGGCTTTCACACAAACAGCGTTAACTGGTGAAAGGAGGGCTCAGATATGAGTCACATCTCCCCGAGGGTAGCCGTGACCAGAGCCCAAATAGAAGAGGCACCTCTCATTCATAACAACGATGTATCACCTACTGTTTCCAGAAAAATCAAGTCACTGAGCACCAGCCCTCCCTCTCGGTGTGACCTGTTACTACGGAGACCACAGAGGATCATGACACAGCATGTTCTTTTCAACAGTTACAGCCTCAGATGTCGAAAATGACAATAGAAGCCAAGAATGAAGTCATATTATATCAGTAATTTTTTAAAAATAAGAGTCCCCATTTCTGGCATTTTTATTTACAATAATTAAATTTGAATGCGCCCAAATTAGTTCAACCAAAATCAGAGAATGGAAGATCCATTTGCGAAGGAAAATATAAATAAGCAGAAATTATTTCCCATCTAATTGTAAGCAATTGATAAGGTGTCAGGGAGTCTATCGAAGGCTCCTTACCCAGCATCCAGAGGCACCCAAGTCCCCCCCGCCCCCTTGGGATATTCCTATAATCTATCTTCCCATGCTGGAGGGATTCAATTTCACACATATTTTTGCCCATGATGTTTCCAGGATAATGCCAACCCGTCTGTCAGAAACAAAAAGAAAGACACGCTTCTTTTGCTGGAATGTTATAGGTTGTTCCTCGCACAAGTTAAACTCCTGCAAAATTGGAAACTTAAGGGTGATTTGTTGTGGTTTATAGTTTTATGGACGCGGAGCCAGAGGAGATCCTGGGGGCCCGCGGGCTCGCAGTTTTATGTTGTAGTATGTTGTCGTAGGGGATGGAATGAAGACTCCAAGGGATTAACGGAGATAGCCTGGATTTGCCTGGCAATTTTCTTGAGAAACAATAATATTTAGGGGCAGAACTGAGTCTAAAACACATTAGTGCAGGTTCAGGTCACGTGCTTTTCCCGCTGTACCTCACTGCCTCCTGTTCTAAGTCTTAGTTCTCCTCTCCTGATCTGCTGTGATATCCAGACAAGTTCGCCTCTCTCTCCTGATCCAGGAATTCTGATATGACTTCTGTTTTTAAGAATGTCATTGAAGAGCCCTGGTCAGTTTGGCTCAGTGGAAAGAGTGTCGGCCTGTGGACTGAAGGGTTCCAGGTTCGATTCCCTTCCAAGACATGTACCTTGGTTGCAGGCTCAATCCCTGGCCCTAGTTGGGGCGTGTGCAAAGGCAGCCAGTCGATGAGACACATGGATGTGTCTCTCTCTCTGTCTTTCTCCTTTCCACTCTCTCTAAAAATCAATGGCAAAATATCCTCAGGTGAGGATTAAACCCACCTCCCCCCAAAATAAGAATGTCACTGAAGAAAATTTTTTTTCTAAAATCATACTTTGTGCACTGACTTTTAAAATGGCTTTTCTGCTTTAGCTTCTTTTGCTAATTGTTATTGCTTATGGGGACAGATTGGCAGTCGCTCCTGAAATTAATTACTGACCGATGATGAGTTTTCCCTCTCCCAGAGCACATATTAGATGACATGGTAGTTTCATATTTTCTGTTCTGTGTCCTTGACTTTGCTGTGTCCACACACGAGAACCTCATGGAATATCTGCTCACTCTCACCATCATTGCCGGAATCTGCATGATGCAGATCAGCTCAATTGCTTCGGCGTCATCATTCATTTCTAAATAATAGCAGCAGCAAGTATTATTAGCTGCTGATCGTACCTGGCTCAAAGTAAACGTGATATTGACCGTCTCCTTTAAAGAAGGTACTGACGCTAATTTCATTATGAAGGTGCTATGTCTGAAAGCAGTTAAGTGCATTCCTAAGGTCCCAGGCTGAGTGATGGAACCAACGTTTGCAGCAGGATTTACTCACTGTGTGTGATCTCATTCACTGCCTCTAACGTGAGCTCACAGAATCCCAGTAAGAGTGAGAGAGGCCTCGGATCTGAATCTGACTCCGTGATGTGGTTCTTCTCCACCAAGCAGTCATTTAATTTCTGAACGTCTTGGTCACACTTTACAGTCTCATGTTTAGTTTCCTTTTTTTAAAATTTAATTTTGTATTTATTTTATTTTAAATATACTTTATTGATTTTTTACAGAGAGGAAGGGAGAGGGATAGAGAGTTAGAAACATCAATGAGAGAGAAACATCAATCAGCTGCCTCCTGCACGCTCCCTACTGGGGATGTGCCTGCAACCAAGGTACATGCCCTTGACTGAATCGAACCCGGGACCCCTCAGTCCCCAGGTCGACGCTCTATCCACTGAGCCAAACCAGCTAGGGCTAATTTTGTATTTTTAATATACTTTTTTTTTATTGTTGATAGTATTACAAATATCTCCCCTTTTTTCCTCCGTTACCCCTCTCCTCCCAGCCCCTACCCAGTCCACTCCCATGTCTTCATTACCCTATTGCTCGTGCCCATGGGCTATGGCTAAAAGTATTATTTTCATGTTTTTAAAATAGTTTCAGTTCCGTTTCTTTTTTGAAAGTGACCAAGCACACGCATCTTATATTCTGGGTCTGATAACTGTGACATCTTAAGTTGTTCCTTGCGCTGCTCTTTTCGTTTTTACAGATTCTTACTTTCTGCTGGCGCCTTCTCCTCCAGAGAGTAATTATACTTTGTTGTAGATACACAACCAGCAACAGCTGAGGACAGCGTGAGTGTAAATGCTTGGCTGGAGGTGTCGTGGACACGTACGGTGTGGCTCTGCCCTCAACTTCTCGTAAAGCCTGGCTCAGGTTTACAAATCCGCGGGGAAATGTTTTCCTCCCTCTACCCAACTCCAAGAGAGAGTTGGGCAACTCTTTTGCTCTCCTCTTTGCTCTGTGACTGTTCCCTCGTTCTCCAGAACACGGGGGACTCGGCCTGTGGGGTCCTGGCCGTGGCAGGCACTTCTTAGTTGACTGTCACCCTGGGGAAAAACCCGTGCCCATGCTAGGCTCCATGCTGCATGGACACATGGAAATAAAAACCAGGCTTCATCACGATAGATGAACCCAGGATAAGCACCACACTCAGAGGGTGCTTGCCTTTTGAGTTCAGACTTTTACTATATACTTTGTTGAAGAATTTTTTTTTACCTTCTTGAAAATAAAGGGATTTATTTGAAATTTAAGTGCGTGTGCGTGTGTGTGTGTGTGTGTGTGTGTTTATGTGCGTATACATGTGTGTCTCCACTTTTTGGTTATTTTTCCACAGTGGGTTTTGTTTTGTTTTTCTAAATGTGTTTTTATTGATTTTTAGATAGAGAGGAAGGGAGAGGAGGGAGAGAGAGAGAAACATCAATGATGAGAGAGAAGCATCCATCGGCTGCCTCCTGCAAGCCACACACTGGGGATCAAACCCACAACCTGGGCATGTGCCCTGACAGGGAATTGAGCCCAAGACCTTATAGTTTTGTTCCTCACTTTATTTATTCCTCCTTTAGTTTGATTGCTATCTGAAGGTTTTGATAAAAATGCACAATCAGGCTGCTTTGGAGATTTTCTCTTTATTTCTGATTTGAGAATTTTTACTACCAAGTTTCTAAATGCTTTTTTTGTGTGTAGTTTATATTTTTTAACATTTTTCTTCTTTTGTTTTGCACAGTTTTTTGAATTTATGGCTTGATGTCTGATGTCTGCTTTAGAAACTTCTTAGCTGTTGTCTCTTCAAATACTGCCTCACTATCCTCCATCTTTCTGGTTCTTTAATTACGCGTACATCAGAACTTTTCATTGTCTCATATATTTTAATACTCCTTTCTGAATCTCCCCATCTACTTTCTCTGTGCTTCAAGCTAATTTACCTACTGCTTTATCTTCCCACTCACTGGGATTCCAAACATGAGCAAAGCCAAGCTGGAAGCCCATAATGACCATGAAAACATAACTTTGAAATCCTGACCTGGCAATTTATGGACTAACAATGACATAAGTTTGTTGTGAGGAACCAAGCTAGCACCACCTCTTATATCCAGATTCACTAATCTCCCCCCTTTGGCTAGTGGGTCTAGAGCAGCGGTTCTCAACCGGTGGGTCGCGACCCCTTTGGCGGTCAAACGACCCTTTCACAGGGGTCGCCTAAGACCATCGGAAAACGCATATATAATTACATATTGTTTTTGTGATTAATCACTATGCTTTAATTACGTTCAATTTGCAACAATGAAGATATATCCTGCATATCAGATATTTACATTACAATTCATAACAGTAGCAAAATTACAGTTATGAAGTAGCAATGGAAATAATTTTATGGTTGGGGGTCACCACAACATGAGGAACGTATTAAAGGGTCGTGGCATTAGGAAGGCTGAGAACCACTGGTCTAGAGGAAGTGCCAATTATATATGTTAGTATGACAGTACAGTCATATAAGTGTGCTAACTGCGTACGATAAAGCTTTGGGACAATCTCACCATTTGTATGCCATAAACGCCTATAGATGCAAGCAGTGGACCTTTTTTTAATTAAATTCAAAATATCATGGCAGTTAACTGTTAAGAAGTTTCCCTGGGACAGGATTTAGGATGCTCTCATTCAGTGCACATTTGCACATATCTGAGCGACTAGTGCATCTTTTGACTCAGTTTCTGGTGAAGGTCCACCTCCTTGTTCCTCAGTGGCCTGTGATCCAGGTGTGACCCTCCCCAGCTGAGGGATTAAAAACACATTCGTGTTGGCCCTTTTGCTTGTTTGTTTCTTACGCGTGTTAATGGTATTGCCACAGGCGTGATGGAGGCCATCTTTCTCAGCCCCAAACTGGCTGCTGTGTGTGTCCTGTAATATGAATAATTGGGCTTCGGCATGCGTGCCGTCTGGTCATGGTGCATTTCAGAGTCTGCCCATGGAAGACCCTCCGCCTTGGCACTCACTCTCTTCTCATGAATTCTTAGACACTTGTTTCAGAGGAGACTAAACTTCAGGGGTGAGGGCAGACCCCCAGGCAGATGGCTGAAGAATGATGGGGAAAGGCTAGATGACAGACCAACCTACATTCCAGGCAAAGAGCGATGGCTGGGCTGGTGTGTGAAGGTGGTGAGATACTTAGGAAATGAATTATGTCAAATCCCTGATTTTAACCAGCTGTTCCCCATCTCCAGATGGACAGAAAGCGTTCAATTCCCCCTTGTCTTCTGTGACAAACAATACATTATTATAAATTAACATTTATTCAAAAATGTGCACAACAGCTGCAGGTCGGGTGCAATAATGTGATAAGCATATGAAAAAAAAAATGCCTGATGTGAATGAAGCCTTCTGAACCAGAGGGAAAAGTACAGGCAATTATTTCGGCTGTGTCTTGCGGGCGGCCTGGTTGTTTTGTCTCCTGTCCCTTTTCAAAATACGTTGCTAAATCCTTCTGTCTGTAGGGGGATTTTTGCTGTTCCTGTGAGCTTATAATCTTTCTCCTCAAGATATTTTATTCATTCTGTTTTGGAGAGCAAAGTGTGCAGCAAGCCATAAGGGAGAAACTCACAGAGTTTGTCTCTTCTTTTCATGAGCTACAATCTTTTCTTTGGTTAATTCCCAAACGCCTTTGCTATTCGTTCTTGAATAACCGGTCACGTGAACAAATGAGTTTAAAGCAAGTTTTCTTGCTCTTGGGAAAACAAACTCATCTATTATGCTATGATTTTAATGTTCTTTCTTTTTTTTTCTTCCATTTAAAAAAGATGACCTTCTGAGATGAGATCGTGTTGGGAAGAACCTCAAAGTCTAATTTGTATCTGAAATTTGCATGAACTACAGAGAGAATGGAGTTTTGTGTGTTTTTTTTTTTTTTAAGATCACTTCCCTCTTGGATCTACGTGGGATAAATGGGCTTGGTTTAGAAAGCCAGGGATACTCAATGACCTTCAGATGGACTGTGTGTCTTTCCCAAGGCAATCGCCCTGGCAAGATAGGACCCGTGGATTCTGTATTCCATGGGTTCTCATCCAAGGTCATTGTCTGCTTCCTTTTGCTCTTCATGTTAATCCTAGAGAAGCTACAAATGCGAACCCCAAGTCATACAATGGCTCTGAAAGAGGTCACCCTGCCCGTTTTGTTTATAAAATATATAGATGTCCTCTCCTCACCCTAGGCCTAGGTCGAGGGAGACAATTTCTCTAGAGGAGAGATTTTAACCTACCCATTGAGAATCAGACGGGTATATGCAAGCTCTTCCCTGGCCCCTAAACACATAAAAAATGTAGCAGATGACATACAGGAGTTAGGAGTCATCCTGAAGACGTTTCATGTACACGAACAAAGAATTTTTGCTTTACAGGCACGTGGCGGAAGTCTCAAAGCCCAGGCTTTAGAGCTAGAGAGACACGGTTTTGAAACTCAATTCTGCTACTTAATAATTGTGGGAATTTAGACCAAATACTGAAAATCATAATGCATCAGTTTCCCCATCTATAAAATGAATATTATAGTATGCATCGAATGCATTAGTTATGGTGGATATTGAAGTGCCATATAAACCATGAGAAAGGAAAACAGAAAAATCGCAGCTCGTAATCCTGTCCTGTAACTTGCCAAACAGATAAAATGTCTCACACGATGCCACGCAGCAAAACTGTCAAAACTCAAGTTGTTCAAATACCAGCTCCTTCCGACCTGCATGTTCTGAGATTGGACCCTGCAAACCTGTTTTCCCAGTAACTCTGCATGGTCCCAGGTGTTTCAGAGATAAGACCGCTGAGGATTCCAGCAAATCACCCAGTTTTTAAGATCTGATCAGCCCCTGCCCAGGTCTTGATTAAAAGTGTCCTAGCCCTAGCCTGTTTGGCTCAGTGGGTAGAGGACTGAAGGGTACCAGGTTCGACTCCTGGTCAGGGCACATGCCCAGGTTGCGAGTTTGATTCCCAGTAGGGGCCATGCAGGAGGCAGCTGATCAATGATTCTCTCTCATCATTGATGTTTCTCTCTCTCTCTCCCTTTCCCTTCCTCTCTGAAATCAATGAAAAGAAAGATATATATTTAAAAAAAAAACAGCCTATAACTTCCCTTCTACATTCCCATTCTGAGACACTTTTGGAACTGTTTGATCAATAAGTTTCTCTAGTAGTCTTTGTCTCTGGTCTTCAATGTCTACTAGGCACCCCTTGAGGGCAGAAATTGTTTTGCCCTTTTTTTTCTTTTATGCAGTACCCTTCCAAGCCCAGCTTTAATTTGGGGAAAAGAAGTGTTTCCCCAAAGTGTGTTGAGTTTGTTTACTATTCTCACTGTTGCGGTCGCCTCTGGATGAGAAGGAAAGAACGGAACAAGACTGCGAGGCTATTTAAAAGTGGGTTCTAGCCCGGCTGGCGTGGCTCAGTGGTTGGATGTCAACCTATAAACCAGGAGGTCACGGTTCGATTCCCGGTCGGGGCGCATGCCCAGGTTGGGGGCTCCATCCCCAGTAGGGGGCGTGCAGGAGGCAGCCGATCCATGATTCTCTCTCCTCATTGGTGTTTCTGTCTCCCTCTCCCTTCTTCTCCGAAATCAATAAAAATATATTTTAAAAAATAAAAGTGGGTTATAGCAGTTGAATGTTCCTATTTTTTGCCTATTTTCCCTTGTGTTGTTAGTCTTTTTGTTTGTAGGAACTCCTTATATATTAGCGCAGTGGTTCTCAGCCTTCCTCACGCCGCGACCCTTTCATACAGCTCCTCGTGTTGTGGTGACCCCCAACCATAAGATTATTTTCGTTGCTACTTCATGACTGTCATGTTGCTACTGTTATGAATCGTCATGTAAATATCTGATAGGCAGGATGTATTTTCATGGTTACACATTGGGCATAATTAAAGCACGGCGATTCATCACAAAAACATATGTAATTATCTATGTGGTTTCCGATGGACTTAGGCGACCCCTGTGAAAGGGTCGTTCGATCCCCAAAGGGGTCGAGACCCACAGGTTGAGAACCGCTGTATTAGGGGGATTGACCCTTTTTCTCTTATGTGAGTTGCCAGTATTTATCCCCCCATTTGCCATTTGTCTGTTCACTGCGTATATGCTTTTATTTATTTCTTTTGGTTTGTCTTTCAGAAGAACTTACTAAATTGACCTCAGCCCAATTGTCATATATGCAGACAAAAAGACCAGTCTCTTAGTAGTTTCTGAATTTGAGTTGGAGTTATTAAGCTCTTCCCCACCGAAGATAAAGTTTCTTGGGGAAAAAAAAGCAGACAAAAAAATTAAATAAATAAAAAGACAAGGGAAGTTTTTAAAAAGAAGAACAAATACTAGAGATATGAAAGCAAATGTAGAAGTGTGATGATGACGGCAGATGGAATAGAAAAATAGGGAATTGATAGGAAAGCAAAGGCAAAAACTTACAGAAAGTTACTAGTCCCTAAAGGTAGCATCTCAAACCAGTAGATAAACTATTGGCTATGGAACAAACAGGGAATTGAAACAATTGGGTCACCATCTGGAAAAACAGAAAAGTTGGAACTTTACCCTGAACAAATTTTAAATGGATCAGAGATTTAATTGTGAAAAAGAAAATTCGTTATAATTCTAGGAGGGAAAATCATTTTTAAAATAAGTTTGATTCCTTTATCTGGCCCACCGGAAATGTTCCAGTTCCTTCCCCGCACGGTTCCTTTTGTACTAAATGTCCAGATTCCCTATAAATGCATCGATACAGGAAGGACATTGGTGGCTGCCTGGCACTGGGAGAAGGAGCAGGAATTGAGACTGCAGTGGGCATGTGGGATCTTTGGCGGACACGGAAATGTGCTAACCGTGGACGATAGAGATGTCACTGTGATTGAATTGTACATTTAAAATGAATGAATTCTGGGATCTGCACATTATACTTCAATTAAGCTGTTCACATCAAGTATGGCTTAGTGCAGTGATGGCGAACCTTTTGAGCTCGGCGTATCAGCATTTTGAAAAACCGTAACTTAACTCTGGTGCCGTGTCACATATAGAAGTGTTTTGATATTTGCAACCATAGTAAAACAAAGACTTATATTTTTGATATTTATTTTATATATTTAAATGCCATTTAACAAAGAAAACTCAACCAAAAAAAAATGAGTTCGCGTGTCACCTCTAACACGCGTGTCATAGGTTCGCCATCACCGGCTTAATGAGACAGCTATTCCTGGGCCGAAAGAGCCAGAGCTACCCTCTTGCCGAGATATGTGTCTGTCTGATGGCAATCCTTCACCAAGACTAGGATCCCCAGTGTGGGGCGTGCAGGAGGCAGCCAATCCATGATTCTCTCTCATCATTGATGTTTCTCACTCTCTCTCCCTCTCCCTTCCTCTCTGAAGTCAATAAAAAAAAATATTTTTAAAAAAGAATAGGATGTTCAGAATAGAGGTGTCTGTGATTCCCTGAGGAATGAAGAGGTAGAGCTAGAAGAAAGGGGAGATTTCCTTCTGACCGTCTACTTCCCTTCCACTGGTTACCTGGCTTCCAGCGGGTCCCGATGACCTGTGTTGGCAATGGCGTGCTACCTCGCGTCCACAGACGGTGACCAGCACAGCCTGCCTCTGGACTGAACAGGAACCAGCATCCTCCGCTGACCTCAGCCCAGTTGTTGCTTCTCTGGCTTAATCGGCTTTGCATGGAAGTGCTTCAACCGAAAGCATATCATTTTTTATTTTATTTTTTTTTACGAGACAGTGCCAGAAAAC
Source organism: Myotis vivesi (assembly GCA_035771395.1). NCBI lineage: Eukaryota > Metazoa > Chordata > Mammalia > Chiroptera > Vespertilionidae > Myotis > Myotis vivesi. Next base: position 5,276,791 of record JAWPEG010000013.1, on the reverse strand, counting down.
AATTAATTTCAAATACACAGCTTTTACATCCGAGCCTGCGGTTCCCGTCTGAGGCAACATTTATTTATGTCCCTGTCGGAGGGAGATAACACACCAGCTGAAGGAGCAAGCACATGCAGACCCCTGGGAGTAGCCTTGTTGTTGGTCTGACCCTTCTCTTGGCGTGTGCCTCCTACAGCTGTGGCTGCCTTTGCAAAATGGTAGCAATCAGTGGTACCCAGGGACTGTGGCTCTTCTTTCTCTCTTGTTTGAAAATTTAATTTATTAGGCGAGTTTATAATCTGGATCGGATCCTAACAACTGTGGGAATGTTCCCATGAAATCTTACATGCAAAGGAATAGATTCGAATTCCGGGGGGATTTTCATGCCCCTCTCAACTCAGACTCTGGAAGGGAAAAAAAAGGAAGGGAGGAAGAAAACCATAGTATCTATCCTGTTCATGTCTCTCAGGAACCTACTAATATTTCATTCACCCTGATATGTCTCTGAATCTGTGTTTTATTATGCTCTGCTGGGTCCTGCTGCTGTCATTTAAACTCACAAGGTTGGCCTTGGCCGGGTGGCTCAGTTGGTTGGAGCGTTGTCCCGTGTACCACAGGGTTGTGGGTTCACTTCTTGGTCAGGGCACAGCCTACGTTGCAGGTTCAATCCCCATTCAGGCCAATATGGGACGCAACCAGTCTGTATTTCTCTCTCACATTGATGTTTCTATCCCTCCCTTCCTCTCTCTCTAAAATCAATTTAAAAATCATATTCTCGGGTGAGGATTTAATAAGATGAAAAAAATAAACAAACTTGCAAGGTTATCACAGAGCAGGATTGACCAGAGGGACAACCGCACAGCAGGGTGACGCTGGGGCACATGGCATTCTAGATCCCGTCTGAGGGGTGTGGTGGGCAGCTCCGAGGATATGGGCCCTGAAGGACAGCATCGTCCATTGCTGTCTCACTCCATTGCGAACTGGAGAGCTTTACAATCACCTCTGCTTAGACCTGAGAACTCCTGTTCCCTTGGCCAAGCTTCCCTCTCCTGGTCAGCCAGCTTGCAATTTCTCTTCTGTGTGGATGGAGCCTGCTGGCGCTATTTTGTTAAAATAAGCCAGGTAGCCCGGCCAGCGTGGTTCAGTGGTTGCGTGTCGACCTATGAACCAGGCGGTCATGGTTTGATTCTTGGTCAGGGCACACGCCTGGGTTGTGGACTTGATCCCCAGTAGGGGGCGTGCAGGAGGCAGCCGATCCATGATTCTCTCTCATCATTGGTGTTTCTATCTCTCTCCCTTCCTCTCTGAAACCATACAAAAATATGTTTTTAAAATAAGCCATGTGGCTTGTGTTAAAGAGTTGTTTCTATTTAAGAAGAATTTAGTGCTTATGAAAATTGTCAAATTTGTTCGCAAGTGACATCAAGCAGGGAAAAGGATATGCTGATCATTCTTGATTCCTTGAGTAGTCTAATCCCATTTCAACGTTTTCTCTTTTCCTTTCCTCTTCTTCCTTCCTCCTTTCCTCTCTTCCTTCACTTAGACCTATGGTTGGCAAACTGTGGCTCTTTGACCCCTTCAGTGTGGCTCTTCCACATAATACCACATGCAGGCGCACACGTACAGTGCAATTGAAACTTCGTGGCCCATGCACAGAAGTCGGTATTTTGTGGAAGAGCCACACTCAAGGGGCCAAAGAGCCGCATGTGGCTCGCGAGCTGCAGTTTGCCAACCACTGACTTAGACAAACATAAAGAATAAAAAAAAATCAGAAGAGCAATACGTAAGCTCACAATAGAGGCAATACCGTACGTAGACTCACACACTGTTGTGAATGTTGAACTGAAAATCTGGCTAATGGGCAGAGCAGGAGAGAATCATCTTCAGTTGACCACACAGAGAATACATACCAGTTTCTCTAGAAAAGTAAAAGGTTCTGGAAGCTACCATCTCTGATTCTACATAGCGTAGGGGACAGGTGTCATGCAGTGTGTAAGGCGATGGCTTTATAATTAAATGGATACAGATTTTAATAACCCTGAATCTGTGGTCTTTCCAGGGAACACTGAGATCTGATACAAGTGTGCGGCCTAGTAATGCGTGAGCCTGGGCAGTTTTGTACAAACTGATGTCGCTTTCTCATTCTCTGGCTTAAACGATAGATGAAGCAAGCAATTCATTAAGAAGTGGATTATCTGGTTGATTTTCAAGCCAGGCAGTATAAATATCAATTATCTTGGCAAGGATTTTGATAAGAGTTGGGCAACAGTAGCTGAGAGATATGTCCTCTGTCAGATACCATCATGGGATAATTTCTCCCCTCTCTAACCTCCCACCAATTTGGCAATGAATCCAAGTCATCAGCCTGAAAGCAGAGCATGTGCTAGGGAATTCTTGAATGCTGAGGACTGAAGCGTCGCCAAAGAATTGGCTTCTCCTTAGAAAAAATGGAGAGGTGGAGGAACCTCAGTATCTTCAAGTGAATGCTGATGTCTCTCTCTCTTTTTTTTAAAATATATTTTTATTGATTTCAGAGAGGAAGGGAGAGGGAGAGAGAGATAGAAACATCAATGATGAGAGAGAATCATTGATTGGGTGCTTCCTGCACGCCCCCTACCGGGGACTGAGCCTGCAACCCAGGCATGTGCCATTGGCTGGAATTAAACCTGGGACCCTTCAGTCTGCAGGCTGACTCTCTATCCACTGAGCCAAACCAGCCAGGGCCTGATGCCTCTTTTTGACAAATGACACAGTGCAGCTCTGCAGGGCTGTCCATTCATCTTGTTGGAGGGCGATCACAGCTTGCCGTTTCAGACTCCAGGTGAACCATCTGTATTCATTACGCTCACTAGGCTGGTGGAGTGGGTGGGTAAGTAGTCCCTTCTAGTTTAACAAAGGTCTGGTGTCACATGGCAATTTATCTAAAAAACTCAGGCTAATATCTGCATTATTCCATAACAAGAGTTCAGTGTAGGCCCGTTTAGCTTTTGTTGTTGTTGTTGAGCTCTATCATCTACCTTTCCATTAACAACCAATGTTGTATGATTGAGGAAGCACACTGGAATATCACCAGGCATCTGTTTTCAGGAAGCTGGGAGTTTCCAAAGACGGTCATGATTTAAGACTTTGTTCCCTTGTCTTATGATCAACCTCATTCAGCAAATGGAAGGTGCTCCCCACTTTCTTCAGTTTCTAATAGAGGTCCTCTTATCCCCAGCTCCTGGGCATGGAATCAGTGGTGTTTGGGGCAGATTAATGAGACTCAAAACGGAAGAACCTATTTAATGGGAGTCAGCAGAGCAAGGGAGTAAGGACACAGTGAAGGGTGTTAGAGGAAGAGGGGCACATAGTTAAAAATATTTATTTTCCCCCGGTAGGCGGGACTCAGTGGTTGAACGTTGACCTGTGAACCAGGAGGTCATGGTTCAATTCCCAGTCAGGGCACATGCCCGGATTGTGGGCTCAATCCCCAGTGTGGGGCGTGCAAGAGGCAGCCGATCAATGATTCTCTCTCATTATTGATGTTTCTATATCTCTTCCTCCCTTCTCCTCTGAAATCAATAAAAATATATATTTAAAAATCTCTAAATCACCTCCTTATTCTTTTTGGTACCAGGGAGAATTACCACAGTTTCTGCCTCTGGTGAGTTTCAGTATCAAGTTGACCTCTTATAAGCATTGCGGAGACATGATCAGACCATCTGGTCATATTTCTCTCTTCTGGGTCTAGTTGAAAACACTTCACAATGTGGGGCTTGCTTTATTTTATGGTCTAATGTGTCCCCTGTTGGAAGATCCTTCGTCGTCTGAATTTCTGAGTGACCCACACCCCAAGTTCTGTGAACGGCAAGAACACTGTTCCATGACCTGTCTTTCCCGAGGCAAAGGGGCATTGCTTGCTGCCTGAACAGAATGTCTCATAAACCACCCGTGGTCACCAGGAAGCCGGCTGGTATGTAGGCAGAGGTGAGAAGCCATGCTTCCTTTTCCTCATCGGGTTCATGCAATTTGCATATCCATTATCTGCTTATTAACCAGAGCATCTCCAGACAATGGCAGAGTGTGAAATACGCACACACGGCAGTTAAACAGCCAACTCTCAGGGGTTCGTCCCTCGGTTCCACCGCTATAATGAAGAGGCAAAAGGCGAGGGTGCGACAATGGGATATGCAGCAAGGGAAGGCCATCAGGATTTGATCTAATGCAACATGACGTGCTCACAGCACAGGTAGAATATCAAATGGTCCATGTGAAACTCAATCCTTGGTGTAATCTTTCGTTTCCATCCATTGTTCTTCCCTTCATCTGAATGCCATACAGAACAGTATGTAAATTAGGCTTTCATTAACAGACTTCCTTTTATCTTTATTCAGTTTAATTGTGACTTCTATTTTTTTTAGCTTAATTTATTCTGGGTGCGTGAATATCTGGGTAGATTAGCAATATGATGGAAAAGAAAAAAAAATGAAGCTATTCACTGACTTCTGGGTTATGTATCCTCCGTACCATTGAAGGTAGATTTATAAAAGCAATTTCTTTAAAAGCAGGAATAGTCAGAGTTAAAATAAACGGTCTAAAACAGTGATGGCGAACCTCTGACATGTGTGTCAGAGGTGACACGCGAACTCATTTTTTGGTTGATTTTTCTTTGGTAAATGGCACTTAAATATATAAAATAAATATCAAAAATATAAGTCTTTGTTTTACTATGGTTGCAAAGATCAAAAAATTTCTCTATGTGACACGGCACCAGAGTTAAGTTAGGGTTTTTCAAAATGCTGACACGCCGAGTTCAAAAGGTTCGCCATCACTGGTCTAAAATGATGCATTTTTTTGGAATTTGCTGTGTATTAATGTTATCCTCAGGGACCTCTCAGAAATACAATTTTTTGCACTTTATCTTCTGTTAAAACAACAGAAGATGTATAATGTCTTCGCAAGGAGGACAACTAACAGTTACATAGGTGCCCTGGGCCACTACTCTGAAACAACCCACAGTAGCTGATTAGATTTCCACAGCAACCCTTGAGGAGGTCATTACCATGACTGTTTCTGTCCTCAGCCAATCAGGATGCTCACAGGAGCGAAGGAGGCTGCCTGTGGGGAAGAGGCAAGTGGCAAAGATCCTCTCTACTTTGAGCTGCCAGGACAAAGGTGATCCTGAGGTTCTTATGCCCAGGCATCCGGCTCTTCAGTCCTATCAGACTAACCGTGCTGCTCAGTGAAGAGTCGCTCTCTCCCTTCCTGGCACCTGGGCTGTCATCACCGGCTCCATCCTCAGCTGGGATGGCCTGGGGCCCCCTCCAGTCTTGCTGCTGCCACCCCTCCCTGTGATGGGGTTATGGGATGTAGACCCTGCTGCAGGCCGCCTCATTTATTTCTCAGGAAGAACCCATGCTAAAGGTTGCATTTACTTATTTTATATCTGGAGTATGCTAGATCAGGCATCTGGAAAATGGGTAAGCCTTCTTTTTTAAAAAAAATAATATATTTTTATTGATTTCAGAGAGGAAGGGAAAGGAAGAGAGAGATAAAACATCAATGATGAGAGGGAATCATTGATTGGCTGCCTCCTGCTGGACTGAGCCCACAACCCAGGCATGTGCCCTTGACCTGAATCGAACCTGGGACTCTTCAGTCTGCAGGCTGATGCTCTATCCACTGAGCCAAACCGGCCAGGGCGAGCCTTCTCTTTTTGAAAATGCAGAAATGTTCAGTGAACACAACACAGCCACAGGAATTCAGCCACTCTAGTCATTGTTCTGGAGAAGATATCTAATGCCAGTAAAATTAAAACCAATTTCTGAGCCTGCTTAGAAAGAAATCTAAGCACCTTTGGAAATGAGCCTTTTAAAGAGAGACGCTGGCTTCTCGGCTCTCCTCGCCATGGCACTTGGCTGCATTACCAGGTCCTGGTTTAAACTTGAAGGTCAAATAGTTAACTTATGATAAGTGATACCATATTGAGGTTGGAGCCAAGGCAAAGAGTGTGGGAAAGCTTATAAGAAAGCCATTAAGGTTCCAGTTCTTCTGACCTGTGAGGACTCTGGCTAGAAAAAGTATAGATTCTTGCAATAAGCACTTTGTGAGGAAGCCAGAGGGGGCGTGACTGGCTGAGCTGAGGTCAGAGGGAAACGCGGTTTCAGAACCTGACAATAAGCCCATTTAAGGTTGTACTTAAAAGCTGTCCTCAGAAATGGCAGATTTTTCCTCTCTCTTTTTTTTCATCCATTCTCTCATTGGATAGAAGAAGATTCAGGTAATAACATGTTTGATTTAATAGAGAGCTGGGATAGCGGCAGAGTGGGATGCAAGTCAGGAGGGCTTGGAGCCCGGCCGGTGTGGCTCAGTGGTTGAGCATCAACTTATGAACCAGGAGGTCACAGTTCGATTCATGCACATGCCCGGGTTCTGGGCTCGATCCCCAGTAGGGGGCATGCAGGAGGCAGCCAGTCAGTGATTCTCTCTCATCGTTGATGTTTCTATCTTTTTCTCCCTCTCCCTTCTCTGAAATCAATAAGAATATGTTTTTTTTTTTAAAGGGCTTGCATCTGTGCTGAATACTTGGAATCCTTCCTTAAAACTAGCAAAGAACATCAAAGCAAAGGGTGCCATGATCTGATTATTTTTAAAGACAACACTGGTGGATAGTGGAAAGCAAGAAACGCTTAATTATTGGGATGCTGTCTGGACATGGGACCCTTCTTGTTCATCGGCAAGAACTTTCGAGGGGTTTCTAGAAGCAGCTGCCCCTCAGTTGTGAGACCAGCCATACCCAACTTCGAGGAATGCAGAAGGCAGAAAAGGGGCAACTGGCCAGCAGTTTGCAGGCAGTGTGGCTCTTGCACACCTGTTTGCATTAATTTGAAGGCGACATATAAAAGGTGAAGGACCACGATAGAAGCGAACAGGAGATAATTGGCTAGTCCAGCCAAGACAACATCAGTGCAGATGTAAATTCCTCCTTTGCCTATCTCCATGCTGTACTAGACACATTAATTTCAGATGCTTTTAACAATGCCAGCATAAGATGGCATGACTCAGAAGCTAAGTTGCTTATCACCAATCCCTATATGACATTTCCTCACTTAAGATTTGAGCTCAGGGGTTGATGGAGGTGAGGTGGGTGGGTAGGAAGAATGGCAGGTTGCTGTAGGTCAGAACATACTGTTAAAATGGAAACAGATTTGCTCGTACTTCATTAGTGATGTAACTACAGCTATTTCTATGGTTATTGGTCTTAATTACATGTCTCCATGTGCTACTGGGTTCAGGTTAGACTGTGTTATCCTAGAGAGAAGTAACTGGACCTGTTGAACTTGACTTTAGCTTAATGATGACTAAGGCTCAAAAAGGTAACGCTTAACTAAATGTTGACGTTTCCCAATTTAGTAAGGACTAATGACTAAATAGGCATTTAATTAAAGAGTAAGCAATTTCAATCATCCTGTCATAAAAATGCCTTAGAGTTATATAGTCACTTGCTATTTTGAAATAGTCTTATGCTCTATGGTATTCTCTGAAACCTCTGCTAGTGGGGTATATATGAGCGCCATAGTGAGTGTGGAGAAACGAGGGATAAGGGCTTCGGCAAGATCTCTCACCTCAACCCCCTCTCCCCAGGGCTCTGTGCATTTGCTTTCTTCCATCACAGCAAAGCCACATTGTCGTGATTCTCCAGCATGGACGCCCAAGAGCCTTAACTCTGCAGCCCAAAACACTGCACTGGCAACCCCATCTTTTGTGGATTTGTCCGCTCAGGCGCAAAATGTCATTTTAAATTTTTATGGATTCCAGGAGCAGGCTGGCCAGTTGGAACCCCTTCATCAGTGCCCTTCAACTTGGCTGACTGGCACCAGGCAACATTCTCCAACTGGCCTGCTGCTCATGTGCTCATATTTCCCATCATGCGCTCCCCTGGTCCCAAGTTCCCCATTGCCATTTCGTGAAAGTTCTATTTTTAATTACAGCGGATTTATCCCAGAGGGTAGTGCCATGGTCATCATACAAAATAGCTAGTTGCTGAGTTTCTGCCCATGATTGGGGAGATAGATGCAAGAGAAAATGGCTTCAATCTGGAACCGATTACTTGGCATGATAGATGACAAACGAGGACCCGAACAGATGGAAAAAGGGCTGAGAAAAGAGGATCGCTCACCTGATCCTCATTACACACACCTACCCTTGGAAGTCTTGCTGCCAGACATCTTGAACAGCTCAGGGCTAGGAGGAGGAGAGGTCCCCAGGACTCAGAGTAAAAAAGCAAACCTCAGTGCTGAACAAAGAGGTCACGTGAGAAGAACTGGGGGAAGTTATGGCCTGACAAAGACACCTGGGACGGAACGCTGCAGTTCTTACCTTTTAGAATCACACATGTGATTGTATTCTACAGGTCTTGGCACCTTCGAAGGGCTGAGCACATTATAGATACTACTTTATAAAGGGAAGCTTGGACTGCTTTAAACACACAGTTTCTGTTATTTAAAAAGGAAATTCAGAGGGTATAATGTACATAATAATGATTTGAGCATCTAGCAAGGGTCTGAGTACCTGTCCTGGTGAGCAGCACAGTTGACACGTGGCCAAAGATTAAGTATCAGTCTCTGAAAGTAGAAGGACAAAATGGGAGAGAACATGTGCAAAGTTTGTCCAGTATCCGCTGAGTGCCAGGAGCTCATGCTTGTAATTTCTCTTGTGATTTTTTGTGATCCTTTGAGGCACTTTTAATATATAAATATATTTTATATATATATATATATATAGATTTCAGAAAGGAAGGGAGATCGAGAGAAAGAGAGAGAGAGACATCAATGATGAGAGAGAATCATTGATCAGCTGCCTCCTGCACACCCCCTACTGGGATTCAAGCCCGCAACCTGGGCATGTGCCCTGACCAAGAATCGAACTATAACTTCTGGTTCATAGGTCGGTGCTCAACCACTGAGCCGTGCCAGCCAGACCAGCCTTTTATTTTTTTTAATATTTTTTTCAATCCTAGACTCTCCTTCTGGAACTTGAATGCTGCAGATATTAGATCTTTTTGCTGTTGTCCCACAGATCGCTGAAGCTGTTCATTTTCTTTTCCAGTCTATTTTCTCTCTGTTGTTCTGCTGATGTTTTCAGTTTCGCTGATTCTCTTCTTTTCACTCTGCTATTACTGAATCTCTCCACCCACGTTTAAATGTTGGTTATTCCATTATTGTAATTCTATCATTTCCATTTGGTGCCTCTTTATAATTTCTCTTTCTTTGCTGAGATTTGCTGCTTCTTTTCCAGGAGAATTTTTAATTGTTTGTTGAAACGTTCTTGACGGCTCATTTTAAAATCCTAAGCAGACAATTCTAACATCTGATTCATCGCAATGTTGACATTGGGTGCTTGTCTTTTCTAATTCAAATTGTGGCTTTCTTGGTTCCTTGAACAACTTATTTTATTCAGACACATTGGTTATTATGTTAGGAGACCCTTGATTCTATTTAAATCTTCTCTTTTAGCAAGCAGTAGCTTTGCTTAGATTTATTGCATAACTTCTAGCCAACTTTTGTGAGCTTTATTTGCAGTGACACTGTAGTGCTCAGAGCTCTTACAGTGCTGGTTGTTGTTTTTTACGTGTTTTTTCCTGGTGCTGATGGAACCCCTCCTCAATCCGTGGTGGTGACATCTCCCAGGGTTACCTGGTGTCACTGGGCCCCCTTGTGTGTGGGGATCTGTTGGGAACAGAAGCCAGTGGACCTGAGTGTCCTTATGTCTCTGGATGGAGCTCAGGGAGATGCAGAGCTTCCTGCTGGTACTGCTGTCCACAGATGGGGCTGCCCGCCGGCTGGGTCCAGGGTGAGAGGTGGTTGGCCGGGGCTGGCTGCTGTGCCCCAGGTGGACTGGACCGCTTGCTGGTTGTGGAAGGAGAGGGAGATGGGCTTCTCTTGTCTGGCACTTCAGCCAGGGCACGCAGGCCTTGCTTATTTTTTGTGTTTGTTGGTGGTGGTTCTGGGCTGTGGGTCTCTCCAGAACCCAGGCTGGAGTAGATGCGACATAAGACGATAACCCAGCAAACTCACCACATCCTTTTTCCTCAAGTCCTAGGACTCCTAGCCAGTCCTCCTCCTGTCAGCTTTGCAAGTCCACTTATCATCGTCTGTTGAATAATTTCCAGGGTATTTGATCAAACTTAGAACGAAAACAAATGAGGCTGTGTCATCTTTTTCCAGAACTGGATGTCTATCCAATGTGACAGTTGTGATAGGAAATGTTCATTCTGTTCTAAGTGAACTTGTAAGGTAGGAAACAGTATGCATAATATTGACCTATGTTAAAATATACAAGTGATACTTATAAATATGCATAAAAAATGGTTCAAAGAAATATACAATTAGCATTCTTTTAGAGTGAGGAAATTAAGCCCGATTTTTATTATGTCGCGTATTCATCTGGATTTTACAATTATTTTTATAGTGAACATACTACTATATTGATTTTGTAATCTAAAAATAAAGGTTAGGTCTTTTATCATTTTACTGGCCTTTGAAAAAAATTTCACTGACTGGAAAATTAAATGTAATCATAGGGAATAAGGTTCTAATTTTGACAAGAAAAGCTGGGGGTGGATAAAAGGCTTTTTCAATCTTTAAAGAACTGTCAAGGTAAAGAGGATTAAACTAGTATGCTTCCCCCAGAGTCAAAATCCAGAATGAGGACAGAAATCACAGGGAGGGACATTTGGCTGAATTTGGTAGAGAACTGTTATGACATCAATCTTGCGTAACAGTGTCCTGCTCACTTGACAAGTGTGTTAGAGAGCGAGCTTATGTGATGGGAAGGTCCGCCAAGGGGACAATACATCGTCTTTGCCAAGTGTGCCCCGTGCATTCTAATGACCCAATTATCCAGATGAGAACACCTCCCCGAGACTGGACTGTTGATCAGAAAACAAATTTGTCTCGTTGGGAGAAAGAGTCTGAAAGGGAATATTTAATATTACAGCTTTTCTACTTACCTTTCCTTTGAGAGGGACACCCACTTCTTTGATTCTCTCCTGGTGCCATGATACAGGTCTGTCCGATCTCCATTTTGGAGGTAACAGATGGTGGCGAGAACTTTTTTCACCTTCTCCCTCTTGCTAAAGAAGAACAAACAAATTCTCGCTGCAACATCTGGCTTCTATCTTGTCCGGACTATCTGTCATTTTGGCAACCAGATGACTTTCCCCCTGAACACTTTCCTTCCGGTTTTAAGCATCTGAAGAAGGTATCCCGCCTTTCCGAGGTGTGGACGAGAGGGGGCAGGGGCACGGGACACAGCCATGACGGGAGGGCCAGAGCCCTGAGTTCAAGTGTCTGTGCTATAGCCCACTTAGTGCGTGACGCTGAGTGACCTGCTCACATCTCTCCTTAGCATTGCTCCCTGTAGTCACCCAAGCCCAGGGGTCCTCAAACTACGGCCCGCGGGCCACATGCAACTACAAATACTGTATTTGTTCCCGTTTTGTATTTTTACTTCAAAATAAGATATGTGCAGTGTGCATAGGAATTTGTTCATAGTTTTTTTTTTTAAACTATAGTCCGGCCCTCCAACGGTCTGAGGGACAGTGAACTGGCCCCCTGTTTAAAAAGTTTGAGGACCCCTGCCCTAGTACCTGGGGCATTTGGTACATGTTTGCTGAAATCATATATAAGTGCCTGCATCTGCAAAATACTGCCTTTAATCTACGAGAGTGGTTTTCAGATTGTGCTTGTGATGAACTGACGGGCCCAGAGCATTGTCTTTGTAAAGAGAGCATAGGAGTTGCAGGGAGAACTGTGGGTGTAGCATTAGCCTAAACCAGCACACAGACCAAACCAGAGAAACAGAGAACCAGCTTCAGACAGGAGCTTGTGGTGTAGAAACTCAGCCTCCTTAGTTCTTTCCAAGTAGAGCAGTGGTTCTCAACCTTCTGGCCCTTTAAATACAGTTCCTCATGTTGTGACCCAACCATAAAATTATTTTCGTGGCTACTTCATAACGGTAATGTTGCTACTGTGATGAATCGTCATGTCAATATCTGATATGCAGGATGGTCTTAGGCGACCCCTGTGAAAGGGTTGTTGGACCGCCAAAGGGGTCGCGACCCACAGGTTGAGAACCTCTGAAGTTGAGTTTTCACAGCGCAACCTGGGGAGTTTGCTTTTTTGCCTCTGAGCAATTGAAGCATCTCCTTTAAGAGCTAGCCAAAGCCAAGGCCACTTTGGGTATCAGTGGAAGGAGCCACCGGCCTCCGTACAGAACATGAAAGGAGCTTTGAACAGATGCACTTTGCCTGCATCAAATACAAATATTGAGTTACTCCAAGCGCACATGCACCTTAACAGTTCTTTGTTCTCAGGAGAGTTCAAAGCCAGCTCTCTCTCCGTGCTGGGCTCCCAGGGAGAGAGCCAGCATCAGAGGCTGTGCACGGAGAGGCCTGAGGAGAAATCAGAGGACCCAGGGGTCTTTCCAAGGCTGCTGGCCCCCTACTGGGGATGGAGCCCGAAACCTGGGCACGTGCCCTTGACCGGAATCAAACCTGGGACCCTTCAGTCTGCAGGCTGGTGCTCTAGCCACTGAGCAACACTGGCTAGAGCTGGAATTGATTTTTGAATCTAGTATTAGCTGGGGGTCAAAATTTACTTTGTCCCAAATGGCTATCAATTCATTCAATACCTTGTGAAGAAAAAAACACCCTATCCCCACAGTAAATCAAGTCACCATAGAAAGTTGTGGTGGTTTCTGGGCTCTGCTTCAGCATTGTGTTGGATTTATTAACTTACTAATTGCTGCCTTCATCCAATATACATTGAGTGAATATTTAAAGATTCTCCTTTACTCCTATAAGTCAGCATCCCTAGGATGCGTTCTTAGCATCAGGAAATCGCAAAGGCATAGAAACCCAGCCTGCTTATCTCATCACGACCCCCTATCTACCTGCAGATGAACTTGAGAGAAGAATGAAGTATGTCAAATTGAACATTTCGCTGCACGAGAAAAGCAATGTTATCTGTTGGTTTGAATAGATGCATTTATTCTTGAATTTGTTCCCAGGACTGTGGTTATCAGTTCGGAGTCATTTCATTCCTAGGCTTTCACTCATTTGCAGTGTCTTCTGCTGGCTCAGTGACCTTTGCAGTAATTACATCCAATGTTATCAAACATTGCAAGCAATGGCCTTTTAAATTACCATTTTAATTCTTATATTGGATATTACTTAAAGCAAATTTTATCTTTAATCTGAAATAAATTACAACTTCATAAATATTTATTTAACTTCTTGGGGACATTGTTCATGCTAAATAAGATAACATTGTAGGTTATTAAGCTTACTATGGAATCTGCATTCATTTACTATTTAGGAGGAAAAAACCAAATTAGAAAAAACACATAAAACTAGCCATTAAAGTCAGGACTATTTACTGTTCCCCCGGATAACGTGACATTCCTCCCTCCATAATACTCCCTTGGTTTATTATTGGTTCAGGCAATTCCCTTCACTTCACAATGCTTTTTCTTTATCTTGCTATAGATTGTCCTTCAAAGTTGAACTTAAATGTCACTCCTTCCATAAAATTTTCTTCAGTGCTTCAACTGACATTATTTCCTCATTCCCTTACGATTATATGGCTCTTCCAGTAATTTCTAAAAACAGTTTTTAATTGAAAAATTCTTCCTTGGATGGGCACATATAGGAAATTCATCTTAGTAAGTACATCACCCATTCCTACTATGGCATTATGTACCACAATATCTGGGCATGTGTCCTTGACCGGAATCGAACCTGGGACCCTTCCGTCCGCAGGCTGACGCTCTGTCCATTGGGCCACACCGGCTAGGGCCAAGAAACGTTTCTTAACCTGACTTGGGTAGACTCGGTACCCGGAACCAAGGCGGCCACTGAACCTTAATTACCGGGGGCTATTTTCTTCTCCGGGAAGAAACACGGAACTCCAAGTGTAATCATCCCTTTGCACAGGCTTCCCCGTGACTGAATCTTTAATGTCATTAATTGGCTGGCTGTGTGACGACAACAAAGGAGTAAACACTGTTTGCAAATCAATTGCATTCTCTTCTGAACCAGCGATTGGTTTTCCGGGTGAATAAAAACAATTACCAGCCTTTCACTGGCTGGGCTTCCAGGGCCTGGCTGATAAGATTATTGAACAAAAAAAATGTTTTTCAGAGAACATACCTCTTGTTCCAGATGCTAATTGGAGGTTTTCTTCTCCACCGACGACTGCCTTTGAAATCTCCTCATTGCTTTCATGGGGATCAGGGGTGAGACCAGAAAGCCAGTATCTTAGGGTCAGGGTTTTGCCAAACATCCGTTTATTTCCTTTCATATTGATTTGCCTCAGTGGTCTGTTGAACTCGAAATCTTCATCCCAACCAGGGTCGGTGATGAACCATTTGGTTGGGTTACCTGCTGTCCCTGCACCCATGGTGGAAACTTAGTGTGGTATAAACAGTGCTTCACACCAAGGCGGGGGCTGGGCCAGCAGGGTCAGCATCACCTGGGAATTTTCTAGAAATTCAGACCCTTAGGCCCCTCCCCGAATGACTGAGTCAGTCACTCAGGATTTATGTTTGCAAGGGCTTTCCAGGGGATTGTAAGGTGGGGAACCACCGGTGCAGGTCAGGGCTGTGTCTACTTCCCACGAGCAGGAGGACACTGTTCCCTGTCCTCGCTGAGGGCACCACTCCCTGGGGGAAAGCCGAAGAGGTGACTTCACTCGACTCCCTGAGAAAATGCGGTGAGAAGTAAATTGCTGTTTCTTGGCCTCCAACGCCCCTGCAGCATTGGGCCTTGAGCAGCTTCTGACCTCTGCTAGTGGAGACGGCCATTGCAGTTTGTTAATTTCTGATGTCTTTTCTAGTTTACAGAGGTACGTAACCAGGGCCAGGGAGCTAGCCTCCACGGCAGGGGTGGGGAACGCCCGGCCCGCGGGCCATACGAGGCTCATGAAATCATGTGGTCTGGCCCTGCCAAGGCATTAGGAGTGAGTTAATTAAATGTGTGACCAGATACAGAAAGCTCATTTTTAAGTGGATAATTTTGTGTGGTCCACAAGTGGTGTTAGAAATATCCAAATGGCCCTTGGCAGGAAAAAGGTTCCCCACCCTCTGCTCTAAGGGAAGAGGAAGCAGAGGGCAAGCTGCACGTGAAGGAGAGAATTCTGCGAGTTGAGAAATGGCACTGTGGTGAGGAGAGAGGGCCATAGTGCTGATCTGGGATTTTTTTTTTTAATATATTTTATTGATTTTCTACAGAGAGGAAGGGAGAGAGATAGAGAGCCAGAAACATCGATGAGAGAGAAACATCGATCAGCTGCCTCCTGCACATCTCCTACTGGGGATGTGCCCGCAACCCAGGTACATGCCCCGGAATCGAACCTGGGACCTTTTAGTCCGAAGGTCGACGCTCTATCCACTGAGCCAAACCGGTTTCGGCTGATCTGGGATTTTGTGATACTTCCGGGCCCATGTGAGAGCCACAAGGATGCTGGGAATGATGGTTTCCTGACTCTTGGTGGAGCTGTTGCTTCCTGGCTGGGAACGTCTTCTCCTTGGTGTGGCCACAGAACCCTGGCGGAGTCCTGGCCGGGAGCAGACAGCACTTCCAGGCGAACCACCCCTTTCTTCAGGTGAGGAGACTGAGGCTCTGAGTCGACCTCAGTACTCTGAGGTCTTCCCTCCAAGCCCCTTCTCGCCTGGCCTCGCCATGTTGCCATGTGCATCTTCACCAGCATCTCAGACCCAGAGCCAGCGCTGCCTTTGCAGTCGGAGAGCAGCCATCCTAATCAAAGGGCTTACACTTCAGGCTCCTCCCTCGGGGTTCTCTCTATTACAGGCTGATGATGGAGGAGCTCGGGCTACGAATGAATTTCCGTATTTCTTCCTCGTCATTTACTAGGAGCCACAGACTGTTGCGGGGGGAGTGTTGGGGATTATGTGACAGCTTGTGCAATGGGATAAATGTGGAGTAGACAAGTGATAAAACTCCAAAATGCCATTTTCAACCCTGCCTCCTAAGACCCACCCATCCTGGCACCCAGGCCATATTCTGGCTTCCCTGGCAAAGGCACTCTTCCCTGAGACTGAATGGGCATTGTGTGCAGTTGGTTTCTTGGGGAGTTTTCTCGGGAAATTACCTGTAAGGGGTGAGGAAAGTGGGATTGGGCAGGGGCAGGTGGGGGACGTTGAACTGCAATGAAGGTGTGATGGTAATTCCCCAAAAGGAAACTCGGGGTGGGGGTGTTTAGCAACAAATAGGGGGATTGTTCCTAGGCCCAAAGCAACAGATGTCCCATCTACACAGATTTCCTGGGAAGTGTTTCTTTTTTCATCTTCTTGAGAAGCATATATTATATGGATTATAAATTATGAATGTGTATTTGCCGATAGCACTTCTTATATCTTATAAACTTATAGGATGGCCATATTTAGCAGCTATTGTGTGTGTGTGTGTGTTTACATAAGCATCACGCTACCCTTTGCATTTCAATAGACACAAACCCTCTTGGGTTGGAGCTTTCCTATTTACTTGTTTTGCGGGTGGGGAAAGCCAGTTAATTACGCCTGCTTTTCCAAGAGCACAATACGCTCTCAGTCTGGGGTAATTAGAGAGTCTAATTAACCTTTTAAAAAAAAAGCAACACATAGCTTTATGGAGGCTATATCCCTTCATTAGTTTAGTTTGGCTCCTCTTAACTGGCATAGATGGTACTGCTGATTTGCATATCTTTCCCATGGTACTTAGGGCCATAACTTGTAATGAAAACACATTTAAGGTGCACTAGGGATCAACTCAGTAGGATTGCCTATGTCACAAGCAGAGATTCTTCCAAAGGGCTACAGATCTGCCTTCATATTTACGGCAAGGCACTTAACGGTACAGCGTAGAGAGGGAAAAGCTTTCTGAGCAATCATTTTCTAATAATTAGCCGAGGGGTAATTTCGGCACTATCACTTGAAGCACTTTAATCATGTAAAGTGAGCTATTTCTGGAGATGTTCATGGAAAGCAAGCTCCTGGGAGAAGGCAGAGAGTTCGAAGATCTGTAAGAATGGCTCTTCATTATGGTCCAAAGCCCTCTTTCTGGTATTAGGCAACACAGTTATAAAGCAAGATAATACGGCATTCAGAAGTCATTGCGCCGCTGCCGTTAGACAAGGGGGGTGCTCTCGGCCAGCATGAAACGCAGGCCGTGGTAAAAGCAGGCATGTCACAGTGGGAGGGCGTGGTACCATCCCCTGCCGTGCCTGCGTGCGATTGCCTCTGGCTGCATGATGGATACCAGCAACACTTAGCATTCCCTTAGCAAACACACCATATTCAAGCATCCCAGCATTAAAACAACGAAAATAACCATGCCTCTCAGGACCTGCTCTTTCTTCCACTATATCAAAGAGAAACTCATTTCACAGCGGAGCGCAGAAATGCATAGAGTGGGACCTATGAGAATTTTTAAAAAATGTATTTTTATTGATTTCAGAGAGGAAAGGAGAGGGGGGGGAGAGAGAGAGAGAAACATCTAAGATGAAAGAGAATCCTGCGTGTCCCCTACTAGGGATGGAACCTGCCACCTGCGCATGTGCCCTGACCAGGAATTGAACCGTGACCTCCTGGTTCACAGATCGGTGCTCAACCACTGAGCAACAGTGGCCGGGCTGTGTGAATTTTTTGATGTGCACCTGCCCTTCTGTGATGAGACTGAAGTGTTCTCAGCCTTAGACCCTTCCCTTTTTCCCCTCCTTCCCCTCTGGTCCCACTCATTCTGTCCTTGCACGGAGTCCTCAGAAGTGCATTGGGTTCTGTTTTCATGTGCCCCGTAGGTCCTGTCTTTTCTTCCCAAGGCATCGCCTGCATACCCAGACTTGTGATAGGACATCCACCCTCCAATCTGATGGTTTCACCAGCCATGAGCTGCCCCTCCTTTTTTTTTTCCTAAGAAGCAGGAGTGTATTCTGCTTGTCGCAGTGTGTTTCTGGCCTTGGTCTCTCTGTGTCTTGGCTTTGAAAAATAGCATCAGAATCACAGGTGGTATCCAGCCGGGCTGTTTCAGATCAGGCTTCTGTCCTGAGCGGTACAGAGAAATGCAGTCCTCAGCTAGAGGTTTCACATTGTGCGGGAAACATACAAAATGCTTCAGTACGGAGCCTGTAACACACTTAGGGTTTCCTTTCAGCTCTGGAGGCAGAAAGAGAAAAGGTCAGGCCACAGCTCTCAGTCTGTTCGGCTTATCCACACCTTCAACTGTTTTAAAACAAAAGAACCGTAAACCCTTCTCTGTGTGCACTGCTGTCTGGCATTTGCCTTCGTAAGGGGCAAGCTTTTGTAAACACTGGGCTCCTCAGGGATCGAGGACTGTTCTTCCTTCTTCTACTGAGTTGCACCAAAGCCACATAGAAACTAATTAGAGGTTTGTTATTCAAGAAAAGTTACAAGTTTGCCAACAAGGGCATTGCCTAATCTCATTGCAGACACATCAGTGACTGTACACGTGTGAAATGAAATGGATCAGGCTGATCCCTGCCTGTTTGTCTGTTTTTATCTTCAGACAATACTCCCCATGCTACAGTTGCAGAAATGGCTGCTCTCAAGGGCTTATTGCAGGATCGGCAAACTGCGGCTCGCGAGCCACATGCGGCTCTTTGGCCCCTTGAGTGTGGCTCTTCCACAAAATACCGACTTCGGCGCATGGGCCACGAAGTTTCAATCGCACTGTACGTGCGCGCCCGCACGTGGTATTTTGTGGAAGAGCCACACTCAAGGGGCCAAAGAGCCGCATGTGGCTCGTGAGCCGCGGTTTGCCGACCACGGGTTTATTGTAATGTGTGAGACACTGACAGGGTCCCTTTGCTAGTTCATCAAATGCTCTGTTAGTGGGGATCAGAAGTCAGATTAGTAACCTCCAAGATTTATCCCAAGAAAGGAAGTCTGACTGAGGAAGTATTGTCTTCTTGGCTGTGGGGATGGATGTGTTGCTGATGGACTCAGAGTCGCTGGGGAAGAGGCCTTGCCGTGTCATCCCAAGAGCTGTTCTAGCACCTGCTGCAGAAGCCCCTGTCAGCCCATATTAGCACTAAGAGTGATCCAGGGCCCTTATCTGTAAGATGCAGTATGATTCAGTGTGTTAATCAGGAGAATGCCCATTCACAGCACACACCAAGGCATGAATGGAATTTTCCAAAACTCCATGCTCGGTAGCCTTCACGTGGAATGAAAAATTAATAACCCACTGGAATCGTTCATTATAAGATTTGATTAAAGAAAAGGTAATGAAATCTCCAAGTGATGGGCTTGCTGATTCGTCTGATTCAGAATGATCAAGGTCAGCTGGTCAAGGGCATGAGAAGGGCTCCCCCTCCCAGAGGGGACCAGCCACCCTGCATCAGTCTGGGGGCTTGCACAGCTCAGGAAGCCTTTCGGGAGACTTAAAGTGAAAGGCCCCATCTGGCTGTGCACCCTGATATTTGTTCTGCTTGGAGCGCTGAGGGTGGGGTGCTTGGGGCAGCGGTGTCACTTCAGGGCACTGCTGCCTGGGCCCCCAGAGCTTTCAATAACTCCTTCTCTCCTTTCAGTTCTCACTCACCATGTCGCCTTTGAATGCTTTTCTGTGCCTTTTTAAGGCCTAAACTATAACCAAAGCAAGTTGAGAACTGTACGACCGCAGTGTCTATAATTCTAAATACCAAAAAAAAGAAAGAAAGAAAGAAAAGGAAATAGCAGAATGTCAAGGGTGAGATTGTTGAAAAGAATCACCATTACATCATGATTTCCTTCTTCCAGAATCTTCCCCGTCTGTGCCAAGGGATTTTGTAAAGACTTGAACAACCTATCTCTCTTTTATTCCGCAAATCCGCCGAGATGGTTCATTCCGGAGGGTGGGGCGGGGCCGGCCCTTGTGTGCTGGCTTGTGGAGGAAGAGGGAAAGGCTGCTATCGCTGCTGTCCGGGGCAGTTTGTAGAAACGGAAAGTCTCATTTCCCAGAAAGTCTCCCTCCCACAGATGGGTCTGCCTTTCACCTCCCACGGCCAAGTCTTCCAAAACAGCACCACCATCTTCTAACCCCCACACAATGGCGGCCTTGGTTTCCTGGGAAGTCTCTTAAGCCCCTTCACCTCGCCAAGCTCTCTTGGCCACATCACTCCATAAAGGGCTGGTGGGGCTTTAGATTACAGAAATCCTCTTCAGAGGTTAATGTCTGCAGATGGACCAGCCCTCCTCCCCTGCAGCTTCTTCCCATGGCCAAGGGAGCAGGCATCAGCTTCTTATTGGCTGCCACTATCTCAGCCCGAAGTGTAGGCTGAGCTCAGAAGGTGGGAGGCTGGTCAGGAGACCTGCACATTGCAGTGGGAACATGTCTCTGCCCTTCTGCTTCATCACATCTGCTCTACTGTCCTTTGGCCAAGATGCAAGAAGACTCTCACAGAACACAGGCTCCCTCCTGCGTGGGTCCAACATCCTCGAGTTCTCTGGCAACCGGAAGGAGAGGAAATAACACAGAAAGGGATGTTGTGGCTCAGGACAGCTCACTTCTCCTTGGTGGTCTCCAGGGACCTCTGTAGATGGAACCAATAACGCTTGCCTTCCCCAGGCGGTTTGGAGTCTCTGAATACTGTTAGTGAAATCTGTGCAAACCATAAAGAACTATTACAACACCACGTTTAAATATATACATTATATAACATTTATATATGATAACAATATTTGTAAATATATATAAATATATAACAACAATCACAATATGGTATGGGTAGAGGGAAAGGCTGAAAGGGAAACACTGAATTATTATCCCAAGAAATGTTCAGCTTTGCAAGAAACAAGCTTTAGGAATTACAAGGGCAGACAGATTTAATCAGGAGCCCCTCCAAAAGCAATCAAGATCAAATGAAGTGTAATTATGGTGATCAGTTCGTGAACTGCAAAGCCATGTTCCTAATTTCAAGTAGTATGAAGGCCTGCATAGTGAATCAATCTGTCATTGCAAAGGTAATAAAGTGTCCATGTCTGATGGGATATATTCTGTTGGATGGAAAATGTGTCATTCTTTTCATCAGAAGCTGCATTAGGGTCACCAGTTTTTAATTTAATTAAAATTAAATGAAGGAATTCTCTAAATCTAGCCCCCCATCTATCTATCTATAGCTTTATTTATTTATATATTCTTGAAACAATAGATTTAATATAACTGGTTATGCAAGTCCTGTTCCAATTTCTCCTTAAAGGTTATTTGCTCTAAGAGCCCTCCCTACCCCCAAATGAAGTCAGGTTCTCTGGTTATAAAGACCCAGGTTGAGCTACAGTCTTCCTCTACAGTGTGTCTCATTCTGTAGTTCTACTTTTATTTTTGTGACTCTCTGTTTAATGTCTAGACTGGAAGACAGGAGGGCAGAGAGATGGCGTTTAGGATAAACCCGTCCTCCCCGCTGTGGCCTGGGAGGTGCTATGTACTTCGGCCTCTGCTTTCCATGTCATTCTTCTTTTTGTTCCTCACAATCCCTGGCACGTTTCTGCTTGTGGCCTATCCGACTTGCTGTTTCCTCTGCCGGGACCTCACTTCCTCTAGGTTGTGCCTGGCTGTCTTCCATGCAAAATGCCATCCAAATCCCACTGCCTCGGCACGGCTTGCTCTGATCTAACACATCAAAATAGAATTCCCCACCCCAGGCACTCTTCATCTCATTGCGCCCTTTAATTTCCCTTAGCGCACTTGTCACCACACGAGCTGTCTTTCCTGTGTACGTATCTACCTTCTTATGTATGCATTTGTGTATTTATGACCTGTGTTCCTTCTAAGCTGTAGGGCAAGCATGTCATACTCGCGGCCTGCGGGCTACATGCCTCGTTTATTTGGCCCGTATTAGCCTTTGAGTTTGGCCCCCAGTCTTAGTATCACTTGCGTTTTTAAATTGGAAGGCCTGCGGAGGGCAATACTTAACCCAAAAAGTTGAGACTGCGACTGGATCCCTAAGATACCTTCAACTCTAACCACCCATAAATATTAAAAGAGTGGAATGTCAAGGATGGCTGAACTGGAGCCACAGGTATATTTCTTTTCTAGGGAAAAAAATCTATCAGTTTTGGAACTAGGCAGCATGATAAGCCATCTGTTTTTATCTGTAAACATGAACGCTATTGATCCTTCCAATGTAATAGGGGATCATGCTGACCTGCTCTCACATCACGTTGAAAACTTCTCACTAGTAGCAGAATTCCCTGTCTCTCTCTCTCTCTCTCTCTCTCTCTCTCTCTCTCTCTCTCTCTCTATATATATATATATATATATATATATATATAAA
>JAWPEG010000013.1:5183613-5253522 GCA_035771395.1 Myotis vivesi | reverse complement strand
TCAATGAAGGAAAAATGCCACATGATCTCACTCATTCATGGATAATAAAGACCATTATAAACTCTTGAACAATAATAGATACAGAGGCAGAGTTGCCTCAAACAGACTGTTAAACTACAGCAGGAAGGCCGGGGAGGGTGGGGGGGGTGGAGGGGGCGGTAAGAGATCAACCAAAGGACTTGTATGCATGCATATAAGCATAACCAATGGACATAAGACACTGGGGGGTAGGGGAGGCCAGGGGATTGTCAAGGGCGGGGAAAAAAAGACATATGTAATACTCTTTGTAATAATTTAAGCAATAAAAAAAAATATAAAAGATCATTTAAAAAAAAAAAAAGAAAATAACTTTATGGCTGGCTCACAACATGAGGGACTGTATTTAAAAGGGCCAGAAGGTTGAGAACCACTGACCTACAGACTCAGAGAGGCCATCACTCACGCTCAGAACTCCTCCAGACCAAGGGATTGGTGGGCTCGATGGATATGGGGGAAGCATTGGCAGGGAACTTCCATTTCAGTATTGGATGACATCATAGAATTGTCAAGTGAGATTTGGCTAATCTAGCCAAGGAAGAGAATTTCCAAGGAGAGATTGAGCGCATTGCCCAAATTTAGGCGACAAGGCAGGGGTGGGGAACCTCTTTCCTGCCCAGGGCCATGTGGGTATTTATAACATCATTCGCAGGCCACACAAAATGATCAACTGAAAAATTAGCCTGCTCTATTTGGTCAAACATTTCATTAACTCGCCCCTGATGCCTTGGCAGGGCCCTGTAGGGCCCACGGGCCAGACCTTCCCCACCCCTATAAGAGTAACTGCTGTTCTTCAGTGAGGACATTGAGATTGTAGAGATGAACGTGGTCTGAGGGCATGTCCTTGAGAAAAAGAAAAGCATCACTAACCAAAGGAAGACGTCTGAAGCCACAAAGATGAGAGGCTGGCCATTACTCCTGAGCATCATGGGGGCGCAGCACCTTCCTAGGTGTCCTACCTGCTCTGAGGAGGTGACTCAGAGGCAGCTGGACTCCAGAGTGTCTGGAAGGGTAGCCAGCCTGGTCATTTGCAAAGGGTACTTCCTATTTGATCACGTTTACAGCTTCATTCTAATCAGAGACATATTTTTCCCCGAAAGAGCCCCATGATTAGGTCAATGTAAGACCTTGACTTTGTAAGTAGCAGGTTGAGAAGTTCCCCGGTCCCAGCATAACTTACTTAAACACTGTCTTGCAGGTGGGCCCACTTTGCTTAAGGCAAAACTCACCCGTTTTGGGTTTCAGACTTCATGTTAAATATTGAAAGCATGCTGGTTAGTCGTCTTGTTCCCAGACTCTGAGGTGTATTTTGTTGGGGAATTGAAGCTATCTGTGTAAGGTAGCTGAGTATCTTTATGTTATCAATCCAGTGGAGATGTAAATGAATTTATTTTTCTTACCTTGTGTCGGATCCAGAGAATTTAATGATCATTTATTGAGCCCTCAGTATTTTTAGGTTTTGACAGAAGGAAGAAGGTGCAAGTAAAAAAAAAATAAATGGATGAGAGCCATAATTCAAACTTCAGAAAATGTTAAAGTCATTCATTTAAAAATATTTACTGTGAAAATCCTACATCAGGTACTGGGCTACGTTCTGAGGGTACCACATGAACAAGAGGGACACGAACCTTGAGCTGGTGGGGAATAGAAGTGAGTCAAAAAGAAATTGTCATGCCATGAGGTACACGTGGAAACCACAAGTTTTCTCTCCTTGCTGTTCGTCAGCCCGTGGCTGGATTGGATGGGGATTTTAGTGTTCTCATCTGCAAGAAAAGAAAGAAAAAAAAATTATTCTAAAGGCTTGGGTCGGGGGTTCGGGGCGGGCCAGAGAGGCCCATGAGGAGAAAAGGGGACATACGTAATACTTTCAACAATAAAGATTTAAAAATTTTTTAAATGTATTGAAAGCAAAAAAAGAAAAGAAAAAAGAAAGAAAAATGTTCTTCAGTAGCAATAGAATGCTAACTGAACTTGTTCCTGGGAACTGCATTTAAAAAGCTCCAGCTTGCAGATCAGTTCTCGTTTTGACACTGGCTTCTGTTTGCTCAGGTGGCCAGAAGCATTCTGGGAGGCTCGGTCTCTAGGTGTGTTCCAGTGCTTGCAACTCTGTGCATGTTCAGTGGGGCAGGATTAAGAGAGAATAACGCCGACATGTATTTTTTAAAGGTAAATACACTAGACGGTTGTGGGGAGACTTTTCTAAATGTTTATCATAGGATCTCTGGGGGGTCTACCTTGTCTCCCCACCTGGAGTCAGGCCGGCAGGTCTGCTGAGCTTGTGGGGCAGGTCCTTCAGGAATCTGCTTGCATGAGAGTCTCCTAGTTTCACTTCTTTCAAGGAAGGAGGAGTCAGGCACGACCTAGTGGCCAAGGGGCGGAGCCTAGTGACGTTAGTGCTGAGTGACGAATAAGTAACTGGATTCTCAGTAGAATCCAGCTCAGCCACCAAGGAGGGACTGTTGTCTTCATCATAAGGAGAAAAACGTTTCAACTAAAAACTGGTGCCCTGACCGGTTCTCTCAGTGGTTAGAGCATAGGCTCATGAACTAAAGGGTCTTGGGTTCAATTCCTGGTCAAGGGTATATTGTAGGCTCAATCTCTGGCCTGGTGGGGCATGTGCGGGAGGCAACCAATCTATGTGTCTCTCTCACATCGATGTTTCTCTCTCTCTCTCTCTCTCCCTCTCCCTCTCTTCCTCCCTCCACTCTCTAAAAAAAAGTCAATGGAAAAAATATCCTCAAGTGAGGATAAAAATAAGATAAAAACTGGCACTGCTCTTCCATCAAAAATATGTAAATTAGGGGAAGCCAACATTGCCATACCAGAACATCAAGAGGAAAGGCAAAGATACTCCCTTGAACCACTGTCCAGCTTGGGCACCATAGGAGTCAATGGACGGAGGAGGTGTTGGGTGGGAGGTGAAGGAAGTGGCCACCTCCAGTGGAACTCCAAAACACGCGGAGGATGACGGGAGAAATTTCCTAGGACTAAAGAGCTCGTAGTTATGGCCGTGCATGGCAAGTGCGTAGGCTCCCCTGGTGGTGGTGGCGTCCAGTGGGTGGCAGTAGCAGGGGTGCCTGGCAGGTATCATCGGCAGTGCGGGTCCCTGGGTGCTGAGGGACACGTTCCTAGGCGCATGGGCATATCCTGTCGGGACTCCCAGGAACCCTCGCTGGCTGGATGTACAGGGACTGGAGTTCCTTGTCTGAGCAGGAAGAAGCGAGAGCCAGTAAAGTCTGTATTGGAAGCCGGTTCGCATCTGTGCTCTCAGGGGTGGACTTATAGGAAACTCTGGGCAATGTTCCTCCTCCCACACCTCTCTTTTCAAATTATTCCTGCATTCTGGAATTCCTATTTCTGTTATACAAGGGACTTTTACTTGCTGCTGTCGTCCCATAGATACAGGAAAAAGGTTTTACTTTTATCCATTGGTGACGTCAAGGTGGTGGCTTTGAAAACATTTAAAAGGAGTGACGCCTATTTTGAAAGAAACCTTTGTTCCTGATGTCCCTGTTTTTCGTACTGCCTGTAGTCGCATCCCAGGGTGGTGTACGGCTTTGATGGGTAGAAAATGATGGCGGTTGTCAAGCCCCTTCAAAGTCTTGCATAAATTACCAGCAAATCTGCTTTTATTTCCCTGTAATGATGGTCCATCATATTCTTGGAAAGACATCTCCCGGCACCACAGGGGAGATGCTGGGGGGTCTTCACGCGGCTGCGCTCTCCCCCCCAGGATGGTTCTGCAGCCTCCCCTCGCCCTCCCCCCTCTCCAGGGCTCCTTATTACATGTGCTGTTTTCTGCCACGTCTTTCCCCACAGTTTAGTGTTTGAGTCCTTGCCCCAACCATGGGGGCGTGGGTCCAGATAGAAGTTGCTCTTTCAACTGTGATTTGGGAAATTTCTCTTTCACCCCTGGATTGTACCTAAACCAGTTGGGAGAGATGTGACATAAATGGCGATGCATTTTAGCCATCTCCGCTAGAAAGCGACATGAGCACATCTGGCTGTTGAATTCTCGAGGGACAGGATGATCGTGGGCCTGTAGGGGTGAGTGTAGGGAGGCGTTAAAACGGAGGCACATCTGGATCCCCTCGGCTGGCAGCTGCTCTAAATCCTTGCAGGTAAAAGACGTACAAAATAGGAATTCTTACGACATCAATTTAGAAATTTTCTAGAAAAAAATAGTTTGCTTGACAGTTATTAGCAATTTATTTCAGTAGGTCTGGTTATAATAGTGAGTAAAAATTTACAAAAAAAAAAAAAAAGCTCTTTCAGAAAGAGCTTTCAAAACCCCTGGAGTGAGTCTGATAATCTTTTTTTTTAAATATATTTTTATTGATTTCAGAGAGGAAGGGAGAGGGAGAGAGAGATAGAAACATCAGTGATGAGAGAGAATCACTGATCGGCTGCCTCCTGCAGGCCCCCTACTGGGGATCGAGCCTGCAACCCGGGCATGTGCCCTGACTGTGAATTGAACCATGACCTCCAGGTTCAAAGGTCAACACCACTGGGCAGCACCAGCCGGGTGAGAATATATTTTTCCTGTGGAGTGGCTGATATTAGACATTCACATCGCTCTTCTCCACGTGCATTCTGTGGGATTTGAATAGATGCATATAATCCCAACCTGCTGTGCCCTTCACTTGCTAATCCATCCCCACGCCAGTGGAATATTCATGAATGTTGAGCCATAACACTTTCCATAACCTCCGTTATTTGCTCTCTGACAAAATTAAGCACAGTCTGCATTTAATTACTCAGCACTGGACTTCAGCAGGAAAGAATTCCATTTTGTAAAATAACAAAGTTTGGGGTAATTGCATGCATAGTCAATGCATATTTTGTCCATTCGGTGGTGATCTTGAGGGCTGGTTATTATTCCTTCCCCGGCGAAAGGAATGTTACACTCTTAAGGTCAATGTCCTCACTGCCTTAATGAACAGCGAGAAAAAAATGAGTGGAACCTCAGACATTTCTGCTTTGGTTTTAGGTCCTTTTTTTTTCGCATTTAAGCATTGCGGCCACAAAATTTTGAGGCCTTGGCAGGTTTTTTCTCTGGGTATTTTTCTTGAACCCCTTGTCTAGATGAAGTGTGTATTCTGGTAAAAGGTGGCAGATTTTCTTTTTGTCAGAAACAATCATTATATAACTGTCTTATTGTCCAGGGGGAGAAGTAAAAGTCCAGATGACAAAGGAAAGGTCCCCCTTAGCCCAGGGGTGCACTGTGGTTCCTCAGAGGCATTCATTGATAAGGAACTTGGCTTCAGGCTCTCAGATGTTGGTGTGACGCACGTGGTCCATTTTTCTTCCAAATGAAGATGTTAGTTTTAGCTGTCACCCTCCAGGTCCCATACTCTAGCATTAATCCAAGAATCTTCTGTTCCTTTTCTCACCATTCTTCCTTCCCTCTGTCTCTGCTCTCAAAACTACTATGCACAGCCCGGCTGGTGTGGCTCAGTGGTGAGGGAAGACCTCTGAAGTCAGGAGTCACGGTTCGATTCCTGGTCGGGGCACATGCCCGGGTTGCAGGCTACCGATCAAAGATCCTCTCTCATCATTGATGTTTCTCTCTCACTCCCTCTCCCTTCCTCTCTGAGATAAGTAAAAATATATTTTAAAAGAAAATAGTGTGCACACACAGGAAGCAGGAAGTCGGGAAAGGAGGCCCTGAAAACAATGCCCTTTCAGCGTGGCTCATGCTGGGCCTCCCTTGAAGGCAGGCCCCTCCCAGTCCTTCAGCTGAGGCTGTTATAAGACCTAAAGTGCGGGCCCCTGGGAAGAAGTACGGATGAGGAACAGGAAGGGGTACCGGCGGGACTGAGGCAGAGCTGGCTCTGGCTGTCTCCTCACTTCCCAAGCTTGATATTTGGGGCAAAGGGGTCAGCAAAAATACCTAAATCAATCCCACCGAATAGAGAAAACGAGAGGGTCAGCCTCGCCTCCCCTGTGTCCCCATCTGCCCCGCCCCCTTTAGTTCTGTGTCGCTTCTGTTTATATGGCTCATAGGGAGTGTTCTGTTCGAAGAAAGTGCTCTGTATCGCAAGAAGATTGGAAACTCCTAAAGGGCTTTTCTTTTATAGTTTTAGTGGCACTTGATCTCAGAAATAGTGGATGAAATACTCAGAGTCACAGAGCTAAGAGGAAGGCAAGTCTTATATCCCTATGCCAATTGCACACTTACCTATCTACAAAAGCTATAGTTATGCCCTAGCGAGTGTGGCTTACTGGGTAGAGCAGCCGTGGGCAAACTACGGCCCGTTTGAAATGAATAAAACTAAAAAAAAAAAAAGACGTACCCTTTTATGTAATGATGTTTACTTTGAATTTATATTAGTTCACACAAACACTCCATCCATGCTTTTGTTCCGGCCTCCGGTCTAGTTTAAGAACCGCCCACCCCTGGGGTAGAGCATCAGCCTGCGGACTGAAGGGTCCTGGGTTCCATTCCGGTCAAGGGCACATGCCCCGGTTGCGGGCTCAATCCCCAGTAGGGGGTGTGCAGGAGGCAGCTGATCAATGATTCTCTGTCATCATTGAAGTTTCTATCTCTCCCTCTCCCTTCCTCTCTGAAAGCAATAAAAAATATATTCAAAACAAAAGCTATAGTCATTATTAGAGACAGCCAAGACCAGCCATATTCACAACCAGAAGATAGGCACTTGGTTTTATGGCTTGTTGCTTTTGCTTAGAGAGTGTACAGCTTGTCAAAAATGAGCCGTGGCTAGCATCAAACTTGGGCATCCTCAGCTGTTGGCTAGTTGTTTAGTTTTCAAGGTTTATTGATTCAAATTCCTGTAAAATTAGATCCAGCTTCCACCCTTGTCCACCCCCAGCCTCCCTCACTGCTAACCCCGTTCAAGAAGGAATGAATCTGTCTTAGCAGCTGGCTACATTCTCCTCCTGTTCCCACCTTCCACAGTGTGAAGCAAGAAACACAAAACACATGGATGCTCATGAATAATTCTCGCCCCTCAGAGAAGGCTACTCAACACTGACCCAGCACAGACCTGGCCCATCCATCCGCATGCTTTAAGCTAACCCTGGGCACACCAGCCCCCTTCGGACGGGCAGCCACAAGGGAGTTCTGATTTGTTAGCCTGAAAGGTCCTCCGGTATGAAAATCAATTCAAACCCAAAGTGACAGTTCAGCTTTATGAAGTCAGCATTGTCTGGCCTGCATTATTTAATAGGGTGTATCTCTTATCTCCTATGACCTCCGAAGAGTTAAACCTCCGGGACGGTGGGGCAGAGTGCTATCTGTGAGGATTTCCGCTTTAATGACTGGAAGCACAAGACTCATTATTCTGCTGCAAGTAGGCTCTGCAATGGTTTTTATCTCAGCTCGTCCATCAGAAGGGAGCGAGCCTCAGAAGATTTCATTGACCTCATTTCAGCCTTGGGACCCGTCTGTTTAAACATTGAGAATTAGCACCCAACGGAACAGCACTCTCGGGGGTATTCTGACCAGCCCAGGGTTCCAGGGGTGTCTTCAGGTATGCAAGGTGGGCCACTGCCCAGAGAGGACAGGCTGAAAGCCTCGTGAGAATGTGATCGGCCTCAGAGACTTCCTGTTGAGACTGACACATGCAGGGCCAGCAGCACACACAGGAAACAGGTGTGAGGAGCTGCTTGCTTCAGAGCTACGATTCCACATGCGCACGCTCTTAAACTTAAGGCCACTGTAGTCACTGGAAAAATTCCAAATTCCAGTGCAATGTTGGGGTTCAAATTGTGTCTGCCAATTTCATGGGTTACTTTTTTTTTTTTTTCTTAAAAAATTTTTTTTTTCTTTAATCCTCACCCGAGGATATTTTTCCATTGATTTTTAGGGAGAGTGGAAGAGAGAGGGAAAGACAGAGAGAAACATCGATGTGAGAGAAGCGCGTTGATTGGTTGCCTCCTGAAAGTGCCCCGACAAGGGCCCGGATCAGGGAGGAGCCTGCAACCAAGGTACGTGCCCTTGACCAGAATCGAACCCAGGGACTCTTGGGTCTGTAAGCCAACGCTCTATCCACTGAGCCAAACCGGCCAGGGCTCATGGGTTACTTTTCTGCTAAAATTGTATTAAATGATTGATTGCTTTATCCAAATATATAATTTATTCTGATGTTGGAGAAATGGTGCCATTTCCCTTACTTGTAAAGTGCATATAATAGGAAAGAACACTTCTGCATAGAAATTTATAAAACTTGAGTTGGAACTTCTAAGAACAAGTTAGGCCAGGGTTTGACAAACTGTGGTGACCTACAGACCACATCCAG
The DNA here is from genome assembly GCA_035771395.1 of Myotis vivesi. NCBI lineage: Eukaryota > Metazoa > Chordata > Mammalia > Chiroptera > Vespertilionidae > Myotis > Myotis vivesi. The sequence continues at coordinate 5,245,225 of JAWPEG010000013.1, read as the reverse complement.
CCCGCCTCCTGTTTTTGTAAATAAAGTTTTATTGGGACACACATGCCCCGTCATTTTCAGGGTTCTGTCTCTGCTTTTACACTACAGTGCCAGAGGTCAGTGGTTTCCATGGAGACCATCAGGCCTGAGAAGCCAAAAAGATTTACTTTTCAGCTCTTTCCATAAAATGTCTGCTAATTCCTGAATTATAGGGTAAATAATCTGTGAGAGGCAGTATCTACAGAAGCCCCCTGAAAGAACAGGGGATTTATCAAGTCAGAAAATCAGAGGCAGCTGCCCTGAAATCTAACCAAGACTAGATTGCCAAACACAACTATTTGACAATTCATTATTTTAGCTGAAGAATAACTACTCCAGATCACATAACAGAGCTGGAATGAAACGCAGGCCTTCTGACACAGACTAGCAGATCTTACCACCAACCTCCCTTGCCTTCCCCAAATCATAATTAGTCCCGGGCCAGCCACTTACAATGGAAAAAGAAAGAAAGAAAAACACCCCACTCCATTACAGCCCATTTCTCGAAAGTTTCCAGGCTAATTTTATAGATGTAATTGGATTGGCACGGGCCCGGTTTGTCTTCGTCAGAGAACGCATTCATTAGGTTGTAAGGACTACCCCAAGCGGGAGGCAGCCTGTGACAAATTACAGGAATAACAAGGCTCCGAGTGGCCCAGCGTGTGCACCTGGCCGTGCCACCTGGGGCTGTGATTTCATTACCCCCATAAACCAAGCCAAGGTCAGGCTTAGTCAGACTGCGATTAAGAGGCCCCCAAGGAGACCCCAAGTGCAGAAGGAACTGGTGTGGGTGCAGCGAGAGAGAGGCAAGCAGGTCCCTTTCTGGTCCCCACGCGAGCCATGTTGTGACAGCTAAGTGATGAGGCTTAGGGCGCTGGGTGCAGGGACCCGGGGCAGCGGGCTAGCGGGCCAGCGGGCCAGCGGCCAGAAAGCCTGGCTTCCATTTGTCTCCGGCCTTTGTTAGGAGGGTTTTCATCAGCTGCCGGCGCACGTAACCCTGTACGTTTGCTCAGGTGCAATGGGTCTCCTCTGAACAAGGAGAGGAAGTCTGCACCTTGATTTGCTGGTCAGGGGCTGAGCTCTCTGAGCTGGTGCCAGTTGGTGAGAGTGAAGCCGGAGTTCGGGAGCCTGGGGGACGGCACGGGAAGCCAGGGGACCTGGCCCCCCTCCAGGTCTCCCAATTAGATCTGCTTTTCCAAGTGGCTCTGCAGGTTCAGTGTCTTCCTCAGAGCGGACCACGCAATGTGATTCCTGCTCGAGGCGTGCCTCATGCAATATCTCTTCGCTCAAAGCCTTGCGTGAGATTTGAGGCAGAGGCTGCCTGGAGTATCGGTGCCAGGCTTTCGGAATGAGCACCGTGTAAGGTGGCCTTAAGGGTTTCTTGAGACACAGCGGGTTACTGCAGCCCTGGCTGACGCTGTGTCACATGTTCTGGCATCTTTAGGGTGTACATATACTCTGGCAAAGCCCGAGTTTCCCATGATGTCCGGAAATTACAGTGGGTGCTTGGAAAGAATGGGGAAACTTCTTGACTGACAAACAGGATCCAAATGCTAGATTTGAATATACCATGATCTTACTATGCCCATAAATCATTCACAGAGCCCCCAGGTACCTAAGCTCTACATTATTTTTTTTAAATATATTTGTATTGATTTCAGAGAGGAAGGAAGAGGGGGAGAGAGATAGGAACATTAGTGATGAGAGAGAATCATGGATCGGCTGCCTCCCGCATGCCTCCCACTGGGATCGAGCCTGCAACCTGTGCATGGGCCCTGACCAGGAATCAAACTGTGACCTTCTGGTTCATAGGTCAATGCTCAACCACTGAGCCACGCCAGCCGGACGAAGCTCTACATTATTTTAAGCAGTTTGATTCCTCCCATGTTATGGATAAGTGGTGAAACTAAAGGCTAGAATGTGGCTTGACAGGGACTTGATCAGGGCACATGGATCCAGGAGGTGATCCCCTGGGGATTCCTGGATTGGAGGGCTCTAGGTCAGATGGGTAGTTACTGGAAATAGCCACAGCTTGGGGTGTCTAGAGCCATGGTCAGCAAACTGCGGCTCGCGAGCCACATGCGGCTCTTTGGCCCCTTGAGTGTGGCTCTTCCTAAGCCTTAGGAGGACCCTAATGAAGTGAATAACAATGGACCTACCTATATAGTTGAAGTTTAAAAAATGTGGCTCTCAAAAGAAATTTCAGTCGTTGTACTGTTGATATTTGGCTCTGCTGACTAATGAGTTTGCCGACCACTGGGCTAGAGCATGTGAAAAGGCTACAACTAAGGTGCACCAAGGGCCAACGCTGAGAACACTGACTTTGGCCTTCAAGTGAATGAACCAAGTTTATGGCAGGAAATGCGGCACAAAGTCCAGGAAGTTCTGAAGCACTGTAGACCCTACAAAGCCAGTTTTTTAAAGTGGGGAAAAATAGGGGAGCGATACCCAGAATCCTGAGATGTTGTTCTGTATTAGAGCTGGAGTCCTTGCCTTTATTTTATTTCATTTTTTTTTGGTTTTGGTTTGATTGGCTCTGTGGTGCATGAATATGCCCACTTTGGGCTCTTTATTAACTTCCTTGCAATCTGTTTAGATTTTGTTGTTTCTGCTAGAATTACCCCGACAAATGATTCCAAGGCATACCTCGAGGCTCAGTTATTGATTGATTTGGCAAGGTCCAAAGCCCATTTTTTAAACCTCAGTTATCTAGCTGATTTATGTCCAGATGTGCAGCTGCAGACTTTTTCCAGGCTTTTGGGTCTCATGCTGATATTATAAAAGCAAAATAAACTGAGATTTAAAAAAAAAGAATAAGAAGAACCCAGCAGGTGTGGCTCAGTGCTTGAGCATAAACCCATGAATCAGGAGGTCACGGTTCTATTCCCCGTCTGCACATGCCAGGCTTTTGGGCTCACTCCCCAGCAGGGGGCGTGCAGGAGGCAGCTGATCCATGGTTTTCTCTCATCATTGATGTTTCTATCTCTCTCTCCTTCTCACTTCCTCTCTTTGAAATCAATAAAAACATATTTTTAAAAATTAAAAGTAAATACGATTTGCTGAAAAAAAAGAGATAAAGACAGAGTGATTGTGCCAGATACCTTTTGTGTCCATCACTTGATAACATGTAACCCTGCAGAAGCCTTAATAACGATGATGATTTCCGGTGCCGCTGTTGACTTCAAAGGGGAGCAGTAGGTTCAACTCCATGGGATGAACGAGTGTTCTCCCAGTGTCGGCAAAGCAGAGGGTCAACTCTGCTCTGTAAGCATTTGAAAGTCTAATGAAGAGACCTAGTGAACTGTGGTCTCCTTTCCTCCTTTCTTCTCTCTCTCTGGGGTAGCAAACTGGTCCTAACTTGGCTAAGAGCCCGACAGGAAGAGTACTGAACGATCTCAAGTGCAACCTGCAGAGTACATTTCTCCAACAGCCCCCTAGACCTGGCTGACCTGCGGGGCTGTGGCACTAGGAGGCAGTATAGCGGCAGTGGGGAATCACCACACATCAGCTGCATCCAGGTCGTGTTCCTGAGCCCCTATCTAATGTTCTCTTGGTGCAGCTATCAGGAGGAAGACATGAGACTTCTGAGCAGTGGCTTTGAGGAAGCCCTCAGTGGGAGGGCCGCAAGGCTGGCGGCCTGGTGACTCAGGGACCCACCCACCTGTGCGGCCCCACACGGCAGGCTCTAGCTCTCCCATTTCCAGCGCTGCTGGTCTGATAGGAGAGGTTGGCTACTCAGATGACTACACATGCACGTGACATTTTGATGTATTCTTTGAATTTTAAAGTCCCTATTTTATGTGTGGTTCTTGCTATTCTGGCCAGAGGTTTTGGAGAGGGGGGAAATATAGGAAGAAAAACCTTTAGAAAATTGGAACTTGCAATAGAGAAAAATCCTTTGTGAAAAAGTGAAGAGTTACGGGTAATGTGTTGGAACATTAGTTAGTGAGGACTCTTCCAAATAGTGGCTTGTATCAAATTAGTTTGTCTTAAACATCCCTATGTCCTGAGAATTATGGATATGGTGCTGAAATTTGATTTTTGATTCATTCAAGCTGGGTTTTGGGGATCCTCTATGGCAACAAAGTATTAGAAATACATTTTTTTCTTTTCCTTTGATAGATTTAGAAGTGAAGTTCTCTTTCATGGATCAGTGGTCATGCTTTTGTACTTGTTCTGTGGGGCATGTTAACTCAAATAACAAATATCTTAAAATGGAAAAGGTGGTGTGCCTGCCTGTGTGTGTTTCTTTATTTCATCCTCCCTCATGTTCTTAATATAATTCAGATCCTTAATTCTGAATGCTCATTATCCACGTTAATAATTTGTAATGAGTGCCTGTCTCCCACGTGCCAGGCACTGTTCTAGGTACTTGGGAGACACTGAGTAAAGTATCTTATTCTTTTTGTTTATTTTATATTTATGTACTCAATTTATAAAATGAAGATAGACTCAATATTTCAGTTAAAAAGAAAAAAGTAGACAAACACAATTGTATGCGGCTTATAAGAAGCACATTTAAATTTAAGAACTCAGAAAGTAAAGACATGGAAAAATATGTTATGCAAATTCTAATGAAAAGAAAGGCATTGAAACAATATTAATAACATAATATTGATTTTAGGAAACAAATATTTTTGAAGGTTGAGAGGTATTTCATAGTAATAAAGATTTAATTTACTAGAAAGGCCTAAACATTCTAAATTTATATGCTCTTAATGACATAGCCTCAAAATATATTCAGCATACATATAATTAGAGGTAAACATACTAACTCATAATCATTTGGGGAGATTTTAACACTGTTTTGATAGAAAAAACCAACCCATTAAGGTAAAGATATATAAGTAACAGGAATATAAGACAGGATATAATTTGCATACATAAAATACTGCAACCAATAACTGCAGCACGTATAATCTTTTCAAGAGCTGAGAGAATACTTATCAACAAATAAACAATGTTGAGACATAAAAACAAGTTTCAATAACCAAGAATTTAATCAGAGTATTTTACCTTCTTACAGAGGAAATAAACTATATGGATCAACAATAAAAAGAAAATACTAAATTTCGTAAATTAACAAATACACTCCAAATAACGCATGAATCAAAGTTGAAATAACATCAGGATTAGAAAACCCGTATTTATTGGATATTCTGGATGCCACTATAAATTGTACTCTAAATTGGAAGAGCACATTTTTTTTCTAATTGATTGTTGATGACTTTAAAGCAGAATTGGATTTTGTCTGTCAAAGTTGTATCTAGCAAGCATGAAAAATTCCTTAGTAATTCTAATCATTTGTAAAATAAAACTGTCATTCATAGATGATAGGGTTGGAATGTGTAGAAAATCTAAAAGAAGCTAATTCTAAACATGAATATAAATATAAAAGGTGCAGGATAGGAAGAAACCCTCTTTTTCACCTTGAATAGTAAAAGCTAAAACACAGAGTGGAAAATGGCCAATTAAACTCATTCTTTTACCCGGCGACAAATGAATAGATTACTGTGTTGAATAGTAACAGCCTAATCAGGAGGTGGCCTGCACTTAACCTTGTATCTAGACAGCAGGTCTCATATTAATGATGCATTTATGTCTGGTTCTCCCATTAAAGTCTTGTAAGTTCATGGCATCTCGCATTAAGAGAGAGCAAAATTTGGTGATGATAAAGAAATATAGTGAATATTAAAATATATATCCCCACCTGCGTTTCTCATGCTCAGTGGGAAAAGCATTGCAGACATTTCCAAGGATGTCATCCGGTGCTGTTTTCCTGAGTACAAGGAAGTGTGCATGGAGTTGCCTGTGGCTTATCATTTCTTTCATCCCAGTGTTGGCGTCTCCCCCCACCCCCTGTATTTTTTATTCATGTCTCCCCAGGCTGCAAGGAGATAATCTCATTTAGCATAACACGCCAGCTAAGTGGCATGAAGATCCAGGAGAATTAGCAAGTGGGCTTGCTGTGTTTTTCATTTGCTGGAGGAGAAAAAGTCACTTACTTTGTTGTTGTTGTTAGGCCAGTCATTGAGGGTTAAGAAAAGGACTGATGTCCCCTGGCTGGGTAGCTCAGCTGGTTAGAGCATCATCCCTATATGCCAGGGTTGCAGGTTTGATCCCCAGTCAGGGCACATACAATAAGCAACCAATTAATAGATAAATAAGTGGAATCTCTCTCTCTTTCTCAAGTCAGTCAATAAAAATACTTTTAAAAAGAAAGTGAAACATCTACTGAGAGCTCAGTACCCTGGAAGCTACTTTCATCTCTGATTTTGAAGCAAGATGAGAAAAATGGGTAAATGTGCAAGTTAGAATCCACTGCACCAGGAAGCTTAGGTCTAGGGCCGTGGTCGGCAAACCGCGGCTCGCGAGCCACATGCGGCTCTTTGGCCCCTTGAGTGTGGCTCTTCCTAAGCCTTAGGAGTACCCTAATTAAGTTAATAACAATGTACTTACCAATATAGTTTAAGTTTAAAAAATTTCAGTCGTTGTACTGTTGATACTTGGCTCTGTTGACTAATGAGTTTGCCGACCACTGGGCTAGGGTATTCTGTAGTACTTCTTTTCATTTTGCTCGAACATAGAAGAGAAGGTGAGAAAGTTAAGCTGCTGATTACCTATGTTAAAAAGCCAGAAGATTGCCCGGACAGCATGGCTCAGTGGTTGAGCGTCAACCTAGGAACCAGAATATCACGGTTGGATTCCCGGTCAGGGCACATGCCCGGGTTGCAGGCTCAATCCCCAGTAGGGGACGTGCAGGAGGAAGCCCAGCAGTAATTGTCTCTCGTCATTAAATTTTCTATCTCTCTCTCCCTCTCTCTTCCTCTCTGAAATCAATTTAAAAAATATCTATAATAACAAAAGCATAATATGCTAATTAGACCGGACAGCCGGACGACCTTCCAGACGAAGCTGGGTCTGTGAGGACCTAGCCCCTTGCATGAATTTCATGCATTGGGCCTCTAGAGTATATATATATATATATGTGTATTATATATATTATAAAGTCAAGGATTGAGGAAAACTAGCAGCAGACTTCTGTCCTCAAATATTGTCCATTTGTCCGCTCCCAAAAATGGGATGTTGTTGCAAAGATGTGTTTTGCCCTGAAGTTATTAGCGTACAGGTGAGAGGAGCCTGTTGCTATGCGTGTGCTGGCTCCGGTAGCAGCTCACTCAGGAGGGGAAGTAGTCTGAAAGCCAGGCCGCGGAGGCTCTGGCTTGGGTTTTCCATAATTGGATACAAATACGAAGCTCTGGAAGGGAATTGCTGTGAGACTTAGCATGGGATTATTTAATCATAGATTTAGAAAAGCAGAATCCTCTGTGTGCCAAGAAACCACAAGATTGTGGAGCATAGCTGTGGTCACAGAAGAATGAGCCTACCACCTGTGTGTGCGCACCTGGTTCCCGGGAGAGTAGAAATTGTTTATTTAGTCATTGATCCTTTTATTTCCTCATCAGGACATCCTAGGGCACCTACTGTGTGTTGGGCCGTGTATGGGATGAATTGTCCCCGAAGTAGATACATTGAAGTCCTAACCCCTGGTATCTGTAAATGTAACCTTATGTGGAAATAGGTTCTGTGTAGCTGTAATTAGGATGCAAATTAAAATCAGGTCATGATGAAACAGGGTGGGCATTTACTCCAACACGACTGGTGCCCTTATAAGAACGCTGGAGAGAGGTGGCTGGGAGGGGCAAGGAATTAGAAGAGTCACTACTTTGCACGGGACATCCTTGGGGAGCAGTAAAAATGAACGTATTTTCTCACGTCTGATGATGACATCAATGATGATGATGAAGATGATGATATTTTATCACCATTTGCTGAGTTTCTATCAGGCCAGCTACTCTTCTATCAGACATGGTCTTATTTAGTTCTCTGAGCAAATCTCCAGAGGAACTATTACTGTCTGCATTACACAGATGAGGAAACTTACCCTCAGGGAGTTTCAGTAACTCCCTTCAAGGCTCCACAGCTAATAAAGAGAAGCAATTCATGATACGCCCTTTGTACTCCATAGTGTACTAGTATATCTTTTTGAAATCATAAGCTCGGATTTGAAAAAAAAGTCAGAGTGCTCCCAGTTTGGTTTCTGTTCTCCTGGAGTTGATGGCAGATTTCACATTGCGCATAAATCGCCCCACCCTTGGAAATGCAGTTTTGCCCCAGGGGCCTATCCACAGTCACTTCTCAGACGCTGTTCCCTCGCTTACACTCCTATATTCGACACATGTGCCCGGCACAAGGCTCGGTGCTGTGTGCCAGATGGCACTGCCGAGGCTGAAGCCTTGATCACATGAGGCATATGGCTGGTTCTGTTTTCTCCCGTGGGGTGGACCCTGCCTTTGAATTCTACTTGCTAAACAGCAGTGGGTGTCAGCCCGATGGGCTCTCCCCACCCTACAACTCATCAGACAGTTGCATGAGGTAAGGGACTCCCATTCTTCTGTAAATATGCTGGCAAATACTTTTATTTTCTATTTATTTAGCATTTGGATAAATCTTGGTTAGATAGATAGATACAGATATATACTAGTAGATGTATAGATGTATAGATATATATGTAGATGTATAGATATGTGTATGTATGTGTGTATATATGTATGTGTGTATATATATATATATATATATATATGATTCAGATACCTTCCTGGGAATATCTAACCATATATAAGTTCATAAAGTGTTAGAATAAGAGCATCCCTTTATCTCTTCCAGGTTGCAAAAGATTAAAATGTAATTGACAAACTGTCCCAGCTAAGCAGAGCCTAAGGAGACGATGACTAAATGTAATTGTGGATCATGGATGACATCTTAAAGGGACATTACATGAAAATTGAGGAAATCTGAATTAAATATGGACTTTAGCCAATAATAATGTATCAATATTAATTCCTGAATTGTGTCAAATGTACCACACTGATGTAAGATGTTAATAATAGGGAAAACGAGTGTAGACTATTTGGAAACTGTCCCCTCTTAGCACTTTTTCTATAAAACTAGAACTATTCTAAAATGAAAAGAATTGCCCGGCCAGCATGGCTTAGTGGTTGAACATTTACCTATGAACCAGGAGGTCATGATTCGATTCCCAGTCATGGCACATGCCCGGGTTGCAGGTTTGATCCCTGTGGGAGGTGTGCAGGAGGCAGCCAATCAGTGATTCTCTCTCATCATTGATGCTTCTATCTCTCTCTCCCTTTCCCTTCCTCTCTGAAATCAATATAAGTATATTTTAAAATGAAGAATTACATATGATTGACACATCACAGCAGCTCTTTAAATTTCTATCTGGCTGATTCCCTTATAGGACCTTAATTTGAATTCTTCTTAAGTTTTCCAGAAATCTTTCTGTGATGTAAAAGGAACTGTTTAGAAGGCTTGGGGCAGGGTGGGTTGGAAGCAGCTGAATTCTCCTCTGGGTGGCATCTCTGTCAAATATGAGAAATTGGTAGGTAGGAGCCAATGGGGGAGAGACCCGTCCAGGACTCTGGGGAAAGGTGAAAAGTATGCAAGATTCTTGCCAAGAAGCCTTGAGGAAAATTCTGTCCTGAACTGAAATTTATTGACGAAAGTAACTCGATCTATGTCAGAGATAATCTTAAAAGCCATATCGCATGGCGTTTCTATCACAAAACCCCCAATAAGAACTTTCAAGGTGAGCTTGTCAGAGCAGAAACTTTTCCCCCCACTGCTTTTTTTTTAACGCTGAACTTTACTTTTTGTTTCTGTTTTTCCATTTAAAAGTAACAGACTTGTCCCAGCCAGTTTGACTCAGTGGCTAGAGAGTCAGCCTGTGGAATGAAGGGTCCTGGGTTCAATTCCAGTCAAGGGCACGTACCGGGGTTGCAGACTCAATCCTGACTCTGGTCCGGGTGCATGCAGGAGGCAACCAATTGATGTGTCTCTTTCACATTGATGTTTCTCTCTCTCTCTGTCTCTCCTCCTCTCTCCCACTCTCTTTATAGAAAAAAAAATCAATGGGAAAATACCCTTGGGTGAGGATTAAGCAAAAAAAAGAAATCATAGGTTTTTTTACGTAGAGAAAAAAACTATTAATATTTTGGTGCATTCCTTTAAGTTTAAATAAGTCTTGCTTTACAGAATTTTTGGTTAATTTATCAGAAAATGCAAATGCTTAAAGCTTTTTTTTTTCTTCTAAGAATAGGTTATCATATTTTATCTCCAAGGATTCTGTCCTTTAAGTTTGTTTCTTACTAAACTCGAAATATTTGGGGCTTTCTTTTGTATGTATGAAAACATGTGTTATAGCCCATTCGGGGTGTGTTGAATGTCGGTAAATTCTTCGTGTAACCTCCCCACACCCTGACTCCTCTCTGACTGTGCTCTGCAGAAGCATCACTGAGCAGCAAGGGATTCTGGGAAGAACTCACAGGTGGGAACTGTGAGCCATCCAAGAGGAAAGGGGAGGGGGGAAAGGCAGTGATGCATGAGATACATCCAGTGGTGAAAGTCACCTGCTTTGCCATTTGGCCTTGAGTAAATGCAACTAATTTATTGATGTTTTTTTCTATAAGCTGCATATTATATATACGTATATATATAATTTAATATATATTATATTGATTTTAGAGAGAAAGGGAGAAAGAGATGGAGACATCAATGAGGAGAGAGAATCATGGATCGGCTGCCTCCTGCACCCCCCACACCAGGGATTGAGCCTGCACCCCGGGCGTGTACCCTTGACAGGGAATTGAACCATGATCTCCTGGTTCATAGGTCGGTGCTCAACTGCTGAGCCACATCGGCCGGGCTATACGCTGCTTCTCTTGATGCCATGTTACATTTCCTGGTATCTGCCCTGTTCTTAAGAGCTGTTTCCAGAAACAAACAATAGAAAGACATCATAGAATAAAAAAGAGTAGAGCTGACTCTTTCCAAGCACTGAGCACAGCACTCCTGGATCTATAGCTCTCAGGTGCTGTTGCTCATGGCCCGCTGTTCTATCCCCAAGGCCCAATTGCATGCTGGTCACACCATGAACTTTGAACCCAGCTCCTGCAGTGAAAGCTGTCCCAGACCCTGTGCCCTTGGCCATCCACAGAGTGGGACCCGCAAACGTGAAAAACATTAAAAAACCAGTTTGTGCCCAGGATGACATCATCGCCCTAGACCTCTGCTGGCGAAGGGCAAGAAGCCATGAAACCTTCTTGCTTTTCAGCCCTGGTCCTCGCACCTCATAGTGTTTCCATTTCTAATAGGTGTTGAGAGGATTTGCAATAGCCTGTGGACACCTTGACCCAAAGATGGAATGGCTTGAGGAGACCCTGGCCTTAGATGAATGGTGATCCTTCATGCCCTTAGACCTATTCATCATTAGCGAAGTCTGAGTCATGTCTGCTTCTTACCACACAGAGTCTATAAATTCAGGGATGGTCAAACCATTCTTCTAGGTTATTAAATTATACAGCGGGATTTTATCATGCACATCTTGGCCTTGGAAATTCATCATTTTGAAGAAAGTTGATGACTACACGTAGCTGTAAAATTACTCCCAAATAAAGACTCTGCTTGGAGAGAAATGCAATATTTGCTCTAACGGAAATCAATTCATTTTCTGTTGTTTGAGCTATAACAGTGGTCTTACCTTTCACTATGAGAATACGGTAAAAGGTATATATCCAGGGTAATCTCCCCGTCTTAATATCTTTAATCACATCTGCAAAGATCCTTTTCCCAAATAAAGTAACATCTACAGATTCTAGAAGTTTGCACCTAATGTTTTGAGAGGACATCATTCAGCTTCCCACACTGCTGAGTTCCTGGCTCCTGTCTTAGATCGAAGTTGGACATATGCCTATATGTTTGTTATCTATTTATTCTGTGATTTTTTCTGGGTCATTTTATTTTATTTTTCATTGGGAAACTTTATGGATGTACATACTTGTACATACATGGGTTGTATACACTACAAATGACTATGTAAATTGAATACTTAAAGCACCCAAATGCATGTTTAGAAGAGTTTATTTTAATGACTATTGTCATAGCAGCCCAATTCAACAAACGTTAGAGCTCCTATTACATGACATATTTTTGGATGATCCGAAGGTGAATAAGGCAGCCTCTGAAGTTTTCAATGATACCATTTTAAACGTTTAAATGTATATAAAAGTAAACATTATGCTTGATTGGATTCAGTGCAGCCTTCGGGGTAGCTAAGTTTTCACCAGTACACAAGCTGAAAACTCAGATAGCTCGCCTTTCCCTGCCATGGGGAGCAGGGCCAAAATCTCTCCACCCCACGAGCCAGCCCCTGGGTTCTGCTGATTGTCCAGGTCAGCCTCGTCTCCTAGAGATGGAGCCATCGCAGAAAACGCAGAGCAGAGCTGGAGACGTAGGGCAAAGACCCCTTCCCCATGTGTGAAGCAATTATATTGATGTCGATGATATTTAGTGTTTATTCCAACAATAAAATGAAAAGATTATGCCAAACATATGCTTCTAATCAGCAGTTTTTTTATTGCAGGAAATTCAGATGTGTTTGTTGTTGTTGTTGTTTGTTTTGTGTGTGTATATGTGTGTGTGTGTGGTTTTTTTTTGTTGTTGTTGTTTTTTAATGAGTCCATACCCCTTGCTTTTAAGCCACAAATACTGTGCTATCTTTTTCTCTCTCCTGTCTTGGGGATGCCGGCAACTACATCATTTCTATCAGATGGGTCACAGGTCATCGGACGCCATTCTGGACCCCCTCCCACGGAGATTGGACCAGCCGTTATTGAATCTTATATATTGAGCTCTCATATTTAATCCCATTTCATTACCACAGCACACCTTTGAGGAAGATATTCTTACTCATTTCCATTTTAAAGAGAGTCAATTTCAGCGTAAGTCTGATAGGCACTGAAGTGGTAGTTTAACTTGGAAGTTAGACAGCCGGATTTATCTCAAATTTCTTCGGCTTAGTAACTGGAAGAAGAAAGAATATCTGTTGAGTATTCACTCTCTATCCTATGTCACACTGTGGGTGCACTAGTCTTTTTGATAGTCACACAACCCATTATTAATACCGTCATTTGGGGCCGATAGTGAAATATGCATAGAGCGATTTCCCCGAATACAGACGAAGTATGTGGCAGAGTTAGGATTTAAACTCAGGGCTGGGTCTTTAAAAATATCAACTATCTTCTTCTACCTGTGTTACCCTTGATTTAAAAATTGTCTTAAAATAAGCCAGAGGAAAAAAGACAAATACTATATGATTCTACTTATATGAAATACCTGGAGTCATCAAATTCATAGGAATAGAAAGTAGGATGGTGGCTGCTGGGGTTGGGAGGGTGGAGAACGGGGAGCTGTTGTTTAATAGCTCCAGGGTTTCAGTTTTGGAAGATAAAAAACATTCTGGGGATGGAAGGTGGTATTGGTTGCACAACACTGTGAATGCATTCGTGCCATTGAACTGTACACTTACAAATAGTTAAGCCCAGCGTGATTCAGTGGTTGAGCATCGACGTAGGAACCAGGAGGTCACGGTTCAATTCCCGATCAGGACACATGCCGGGCTTGCGGGCTCAATCCCCAGTGTGGGGCATGCAGGATGTAATGATTCTGTCTCATCACTGATGTTTCTATCTCTCTCTCCCTTCCCCTCTCTGAAATCAGGACAAATACATTAAAAATAGTGAAAATGGTAAATTTTATGTTGTTTGCATTTAGCACAATAAAAAAAAATGTGATTTTTCTGTCCAGGTTTACTTGTCAACTGAGAACTTGTTAATGGAGGCCAACGACACAAGCCCCAACATTTGAGAGTCAGAAAAGATGAAATAGCATTTGCCTCAGCGAGAGGGCCACATAAGGACATTTCTCTTTCTCGTCTCAGATCTCTGTTATCCTGTTATTTTTATTGTAAAGTCTTTCCAGAGGCAAGTTTTCCCCATGAAAGGCCGATTGAGATTCCCCCTTTAAAAAGGGAAATATTATTCTCCAATTACTGAAACTGAAGGTGTGAGAAAGAGAAAATGTAAATTGTTTGGAGGGAAAAAATGTGCAGAACACAGCTCCTACCTTTGTTCCATGAAGTGTCCTCCATTTAAATGCCCGGATGCAACCTGGAAAGGAGATGCCAAGGAGAAACACTTCTCCCAGGACAGGGATTGCAAGAAAGAAAAGAAAGAAAAAAAGGTGAAGCAACGTGTCCTGCAGGTGAGGAGAGAGAAAGCAATGGAGACAGGAATGCAGCCAGGTGTATATCCATTGCTATGCACCAAGGAGGTAGGAGTGGTGATGAAGCAAATAGATATAAATTCTAAATATTTTTATTGATTTCAGAGAGGAAGGGAGAGGGAAAGAGATACAGAAAAGATACAGAAACATCCACGATGAGAAAGAATCATTGATGAGCTGCTTCCTGCACATCCCTCCCTGGTGATCGAGCCCACAACTCGGACATGTGCCGTGACTGGGAATCGAACCGTGACCTGTTCATAGGTTGATGCCCAACCACTGAGCCACATTAGCCAGACAAGGAAGTGGAACATTTAGCCTGAAAGTTTAGTTTTCTCAGGAAAGACCCTAGGATCTCAGGAAGTAACAGCAGCCAGTGGCCTGGGGCAGAAGACCTGTGATATATGGAGAATAATATGAGGGCCTCTAGGGAACGAAGAAGAAGGGCTGTGTGAGCAGCTGGAAATCACGCAACATGAAGGCAGGAGCCTCCCTCAGGGACCATGAATGACCCATTAATGCTGCCCACAAGTGGCCACGCTGGAAATGGCTGGCTACCGCTCTGCTCTCTCGCCAGGACTTCCTGTGCCACTTGTTAAGTCTCTATTTCCAGCCATCGACTTTTTCCATTTTTAGAGAAATAAATACAGAGAAGTCCATTTCTAACAAATGTCTAGACTTATTAAAAAAATGACTCTAGCTAGACAAAATTGTGTGTTGCTCTCTCAGACATCATCCCAGACACCTCCGACAGGTGCTGTAATTTCTGACTTGCCAGTGAGGGGAAAGGGTAAGGACATTCACATGCATTGAGGACTGAGTGCATTCTTGGGCACCATATCAGGAATTTTACATACGTTTCCCCATGGTGGTCTCATGACCACCTTGAGAGACAGGTACTCTTTGTGCTGACGACCAGAAGTGGAAACTGAGGCTCAAAGACATGTTTTCTGAGATGGACTGGCCAACGATGGCTCTGGAGCCCAGCCAGGTGGTCTTTGCATCCTGCTGACCACACAGAGGTGCTGGGGGACCACTGGCTGAGGATGGGGAAATGCAAAAGGGATAAATGGTCTGTTCTTTTTTAAAAAATATATTTTTTTATTGATGTCAGAGAGGAAGGGAGAAGGAGAGAGAGAGAGAAAAACATCAATGATGAAAGAGAATCGTTATAACTCCCTCCTGCACACCCCCTACTGGGGATTGAGCCTGCAACATGTGCCCTGACCAGGAATCAAACCATGACCTTCTGGTTCATAGGTTGACGCTCAACCCCTGAGTCATACGGGCCAGGCAAAGGGTCTGTTCTTGAAGAACTCTGGGGAGGCAAGAAGGAGAGAGGAGCAAAGAGGGAGGGGCAATCTCAGGGAGCCTATGAGAGGAAGCCTGGGCCGTCTCTCCCCAGTGCCTGTGTGCTTTCTGCTCCTGTTCCCCCAGGAGGCATCACTACAGACACATCCTCACTTCCTACCAAGTGGTTCAGTTAACTCTCCCCAAAGTTCAAGGACTCCTCATGTGCCAGGAGCTTTAGGCTAAGAGGCTGCCTTTGGAGCCCCAGCCTCCAGCTGACATGATAAATAAGCTCTGAACTGTCTCTCAGCCCTGTTAGTTCAAATTTTATGCCCTCCTCCCTCCCCGAACTTCCCTCCTTGCTGGTGTCAAAACTAGCTATTTACAGGCCATTAGCAAAGAGTGGATGATCAGGTTCTTTCCAGATCCCATGCATAATGCGTGCTGCCAGCCAGGGGGTTCGCCACCCACCACAGGGCTCTTCAGAGACAGAGTGGCATGGAGGGGCCTGCTGCTCAATGTCAAGATCTAAACAATTTGAAGAAACAATTTCACTTCAGTGTGTGGATGAAAATAGTTATTCTTAGCGAACCCTATTTTCTGAGCAGAAGCTAAGGCTAGGAAGCCTGTCCAGGTCTGTTCTTTCACATATTTTATTTTTATTTTTACCTCCCCTCCTCTCATCCCCCCACTCCTCTGTAGTAACATAGCACCAAGTACTTTAACCCGGAAGCTGTACTCCTTGGTTTTCCTATTTAACCCATGCCTAGAGGAGCGATTGCATGCCTTTTATCCTACCACTTTTTCTTATGTTTCCTTTAGAAAATAAGGCTTAACATTTTATTCCATAGGTCCCAGAGTTGGCTTTCTACTGGACATTCTCTCTAAATGCATGCGTTTTCTTAGGGATCTGTTTGGTCAGATCTAGCAGCCTGTTAGGGACCAGAGGGGGACCATCGGCCGAGTGTGGAAAAAGTTGAAACGCACAGTCCTAATCCAACATTAGTCACCAGCAAAGTCCAGTTTGGAGACCCGCATTATACAGACCATTTAGACTCCCCTGTCGCCCACTCTGCAAAGCCTCCACCCTGTGATTCATCCGGTAGAAATGTCAATAGCTGACGTGCCAATCATATTTAATTCTTCCCAGTTTTAGAATAGTGTTAGAGTTATAGAAAATGTGCAAGGAGGGGACAGTTTCCACACAGCTTATGCACAGCTTTCCCTATTATTAACATCTTACATTAAACTTAGTGTGATAGGCACTGGCTGGGGTGGCTCAGTGGTTGATCAGCGACCTATGAACCAGGAGGTCATGATTCGATTCCCAGTCAGGACACATGCCTGGGTTGCAGGCTTGATCCCCAGTGGGGGGCGTGCAGAAGGCAGCCGACCAATGATTCTCTTTCACCATTGATGTTTCTCTCTCTCTCTCTCTGTCTGTCTCTCCCCTTCTCCCTTCTTCTCTGAAACCAATAAAAAATATATTTTTTAAAAAACTAATGTGATACTTTTGACACAATACATGAACTAATGTTGATATATGTTTATTAGTTAAAGTCCATACTTAACTCAGATTTTCTCCATTTTTACTTAGTGTCCCTTTCTGGTTCAAAATCTCAACTGTAATAAAAGTGAAATATGCAAATAGATCGAATGGCTGAATAGCACAACGACTGTCCAGACGAAGCAGGCGTTGTGGGGGTTGTGAGGGCCAAGGCAGCTGGGGTTGTGAGGGCCTACCCTTGCACAAATTTCGTGCACCGGGCCTCTAGTGTAGGATATAAAGAACCAGATGGTCTCTGAGCGTCCTCCCCCTTCACAATTCTATGATGTTGGATGTGGGCTCATTTTCTGCAACCCTGTTGAGTTTTCCAACGGGAAGGGTTTATGACTAAGACTGCCATGTGACGGTTGGGCTTCCCAGTCCAGGAAGGGACTTTCTCTCTTGGTTTGGGTGGGGTGAGGGACTTGGAATTTCCTTGGAGCCAGAAGATGTTTTCTTGGGAGGCTTAGGCTACCAGATGGTATGTCCAGCCCACCAGGCAGGAGAAAATAGGGTTGATGATCATTTGTTGGTGGGAATAACTTCCCACAAGAAACGGAGGAGAAGCAAAAGGCAGAGGGAATGACTAAGCCTGGCCTCGCCCTAGTAGACAAGCTGGTGAAATTTAGAAATATATGCGTGTCTCTACGCACCCAGGCTCTCTACCTGAACTAACAGCTATTCATGAAAGTTTCCATATTAAACCTTCAGTTCCAGTAAAGTTCACAGCAGCTTCTAAAATGGCACTTGGAGGTGACAACATAACATTCCTTTGGGTCTGAGGCATCGAGGCCTGGAGTGCGAGGGCTGAGAAGGGCTTCAGAGAGGACGGGACACACAACTGTGCTGCTGCCATGTGCCCAGCGCTAAGACTATGTTACTGATGCCAGCTGGGTGCTCTATATGTGTTAGTTGTAATCTTCCTAAGAATCCTGCGAAACAGGAGGTGCTTTACAGGAAAGGAACTGAGGCTCAGAGCAGCGTATATAACTTACCCAGGTTCACTCACACCTAAGGTGCTGGTTTGTTTAAAAATATATCTATAATAATAAAAGGGTAATATGCTAATTAGACCAGATATTCTTCCAGACATCATTCTGGATGAAGCTGGGGCCGGAGGAAAGCCAGCCTGGATCCTGGGTACCAGAGGGAAGCCGGTGCCAGCAGCCGGGGGAAGGAAGGCCTACTCCTTCGTGCATCAGGCCTCTAATAATATATATATATATAAATATGATTTTAGAGAGGAAGGGAGAGGGAAAGAAAGACAGAAACATCAGTGATGAGAAAGAATCATTGACTGCTTCCTGCATGCTCACTTACTGGGGATCGAACCCACAACGTGGGCTTGTGCCCTGACCGGGAAATGAACCATGACCTTCTGATTCAGAGGTCGACGCTCAACCACTGAGCCACACTGGCCGGGCTGGTTTGAGTTTGTTTTGTTTTGTTTCTTATATATTTTATTGATTTTTTACAGAGAGAAAGGGAGAGGGATAGAGAGTTAGAAACATTGATGAGAGAGAAACATCAATTCAGCTGCCTCCTGCACACTCCCCACTGAGGTTGTGCCCACAACCAAGGCATATGCCCTTAACCGGAATTGAACCTGGGACCCTTCAGTCCGCAGGCCGATGCTCTATCCACTGAGCCAAACCAGTTAGGGCTGGTTTGAGTTTTTAACCCCAGTGTGTGTGACTCCCCCTTCAGTGTCATTGCCAACCAGAAAACCCTTCCTTGACGCTCCAGAGAATGTAAATGAGGCCCCTTTCTATAATTGCTTTATTGTGTGAATCACATGGTACTTTATTTCTGTTTTCACAACCTCCCCTCACAAACCTGTGAAAGGCTGGAGAACAGGGACAGCGTTTTATTGGCCTCTGAGTTCTCAGTACCTGGCAAACGGTAGATGCTCAGAAAATACTCATCCAGCCCAAGTCACGTAGTTAATTAGCCCCCGAGCCCAAACTATCCAACCCTCAGACCTCCTGGTCCAGAATATTTCACCACCACGTTATTACTTTTAGATTTTTAACCACATCTAATTTCCAGGTTATTCTCCCCTTGAAACCTCCTTCTTTCCTCATCCCAACCACTGACATTATTTCTTTGAGAAGAGGGAAACTTTTTTGTCACAAGTGCAAAGGTTTGCATTTATTGAAAACTCACTGTGTGCCCCTTGCAGACTCACTATGTGTAAAGCACTTGTGTATTTTCTCTCCTTTATTTCTGCAACTGTATGAAGTGAATGCTGTTATGAACCTCATTTTATCAGTGAGGAAGCTGAGAAATAGATATTGTAACTAGATCAAGTTCCTAGAGCTGGGAAGAAAGTCCATGAAGAATCATTGATTGGCTGCCTCCTATTGGGGATGGAGCCTGCAACCCGGGCATGTGCCCTGACCAGGAATCAAACCATGACCTCCTGGTTCATAGGTCCTGCAGCTTGAGACAGGCATGGATGGAGCTCTCTTTTGGAGTAGAAAGTCTCCACACTGAAAATCTATGGTTTTATCTCTAGTTAGTGAGACACCAGATAGGATTATTTCTAGTGAAATAGCCATGGTGTCTTGATCCATAAGAAACCACCTTCCAAGGGCAATGTAACCCTTGGAATTCAAAGTCACCCCCTTGTTTGAATCCTTGTCAACTTTTACCTGGAGCTTTTGAAACAGATCACCCAGCACTTCCCAGGTTGAATCCCTGCGTACCCTGCTTTCTTGCAAGGTCGTGTGAAGGATAAGATTCAGAACCTTCAAGGGAGATTATGCTCAAACTGCAAAATCCTGAAAAAGCATTGGTAAAGGCTCAACTGCATTACACTGAGACCAGGGTGTTATGGGGTGATCGGAGCAGCAAGCCTCCCTAGGTTCTGAGGGTTATATCCCTTGATGTGCCCTTTTACTTCCCGGAGATTCTGAACCCTTCCGGCAGATTAAAATGTAATGATACAATGAATTGAATCTGGAAAGCACCAAAAATCATACTTTGAAGCATTTGAGGATATATGTAACATTATGCACAAACACAGGAGAGGATTTGAATTCAGCAAATAGCTCCAGATGCATACATATATTTATAGCATATAAACTTTAAATATAGATATGTGTGTGTGTGTGTGTATACATATATGTGTATATATATATATGTATATTTTTTGTTGACTTCAAAAAGGAAGGGAGAGGGAAGGAGAGATAGAAACATCAATGATCAGAGAATCATTGATAAGCTGCCTCCTTTGCGCCCTCTACTGGGCATCAAGCCCACAACCTGGGTGTGTGCTTTGACCAGGAATTGAACCATGACTTCCTGGTTCATAGGTCGATGCTGAACCACTGAGCCTCACTGGTTGGGCATATAGAGTATAAACTTTTAAATAAGAGGATTGGAGACAGCATCTCCAGATGGCGAGAGACCCCCACTGGTGGAAACACAGGCTAGCGATAAGGGGGTGACCAAGACGGAGGAGGGGTAGGCCGGACAGCATGTATAGCAACCTCAGTGAGTGTAGGATTATCGTAAACGGTTAAAGTCGGGGCTGAAAGGCACAATTCCGTTACTGGGGACCTTCAGTAGTTCATTCATTGTACAAATGCTGATCATCATTCCTACCCCTGGAGTACACTCACCAAAGAAACAGCCAAAGCCCTACCAGCTCCAAGCTGATGTCCAAACGAGCAAACAAGCATCCTGGCCATAACAAGGACATCTAATGATAAAGGACTTCCTTGTGAAAGGGACCCCGTGCCCATTTTCAGTTTCTCTAAAAAGACAAAGCCTGAGATTCATTTCAGGTATAAAGTCGAAATCTCTGTTTTGATGATTTAATAAGCCATTTGCTAATAGATAACCATTTACACTGCCTATATTTTCAGAGGCAATTATGAGTGGACCTCGGCAATCAGGGGATTCTCATATAGATGCAACTCAGTTATGTTCAACTCAGAATTTCAAGCCGATATTCTGTTGTGCCGTCTACTTGGAAAAATGTTACCTTACAGTCTGATTGTTGAGAAAGATTTCTGAGGGCTGGTGACAGGGGAGATGGGGAAAAATTTTATAACTTTGATATTCCTGGGCTGTAGCACTTGAAGGAAGATGAGCATTTCCTAGCATTTCACACTGGGTGGGGTGTTACTTCTAACGTGTCCATTCAATTTTCTACCACCCTGAGGCCACCAGGCTGGGAGCATACCAGCCCAGAGTGAAGACACTCTCAGCCTGGCCAGTGTGGCTCGATGGTTGAGCATCGGCCTGTGAACCAGGAGGTCACGGTTCGATTCCCAGTCGGGGCACATGCCCAGGTTGCAGGCTCGATCCCCAGTATGAGGTGTGCAGGAGCCAGCCATCCATGATTCTCTCTCATCTTTGATGTTTCTCTCTCTCCCTCTCCCTTCCTCTCTGACATCAATAAAAATATATTTTTAAAAAAGACAACACTCTCCTTTGTAACCACTGGCAACTGGTATTGATTGAACAGGGTGTTTGGGAGAGAGAACAGCGAGGATGACACACTGGTGTGTCAGGCCCGATTTATTTGAGAAGTGAGGAAAGGGCTGACCTGGGAGAGTGGGGACCCTCGGGACTGGATACATGTGTGTCAGATAAACTGGGAGCCGTGCTGTGCGCCGGGGAGTCAGCACATCTGGCAACGGGAACATCACGTGGTGGATGAGCCAGCTGTGCAGAGGAGGCAGCGCGTAACAGTGCTTGTTTATGAGCGCTGCCTGCTAGCTCAGCTCCTGGCAGCACTGGGATGACCTCTTCCCCCAGAGTCAGCCTTATCTTCCTCCTCCTCATTCTGGCAACGACCGAGATTGAGGTGCTAGTTCTGGGACTAAAAGGCCGTCAGCAGCAACAGTCCGTGAGATTCTTCTTTCAGGAGATGCTGTTATAGAAAACGCGTGGCCGCGGAGTTCACACACAGCCTCCTCTCAGTGTTCCTCTGTGGAGGACAAAGACTTAAACCAGGACCAGGGAGACAAAGGAGTCCAGACTTGAGTCCATTGGACTTGGATTGAGCATGTTGTAGTTTTCTTTCTCCAACATAAAAACATTGTGTGTAACATCTCTTTGAATAATGCGTTTTTGCTTTCTTAAAAAATGTTTTTATTGACTTCAGAGAGGAAAGGAGAGGGAGAGAGAGAGAGAAACACCAATGAGGAGAGAGAATCATGGATCGGCTGCCTCCTGCACGCTCCACACGGGATCAAGCTCGAAACCCGTGCATGCGCCCTGGCCAGGAATGGAGCTAGGACCTCCTGGTTCACAGGTCGATGCTCAACCACTGAGCCACACCAGCTGGACTTGCTTTTTAAAACCCTGTCTGGAGCACCATCTGGGAAAACAAACCACCAGTAGCTGTCTGGGGAGCTTTTGTCCAGAGGAAGTAAATTTCAATAATTCTGAGAGGCGCCGGTGCAGGGAGAGAGCCAGGGGTCTGTAGTTGACCATAGCTCTGTTTTACCTCTGATTCAGCCACTTTTTGGCTCTGGCCAGTTTGGCAATGGCAGGTTACTACATTATCAGAACAACACGTTTTCCTATATTGTAGATTTCAAAGACATTATCACATGGCAATGAGGCTGGACTCTCCATAGCTATCCTAGAAAAGGACCCTGCTGGCTCACTAGGACTCCCCAAAGCTTTAACCCCGTTTCTACACAATGAGTCCTCTCTGATGATGAAAATTGCAAACCTGTATACAATGTCTTAATCTTTGGTCTGACTCCGTTTCTTTGCTATTATATTTGTCATACCACCGTGATGTGGCCAAAGGCAATCTTGTTTTAAGAGGGTAAATAAAAATAACTGAGCCTGGCCGGTGTGGCTCAGTGGTTGCGCGTCCACCTATGAACCAGGAAGTCATGGTTTGATTCCTGGTCAGGGCACATGCCTGGGTTGCAGGCTCCATCCCCAGTGCGGGGGGGAGGGGTGCAGTAAGTAGCCAATCAGTGATGATCTCTCATCATTGATGTTTCTATCCCTCTCTCCCTTTCCCTTCCTCTCTGAAATCAATACAAATATATTAAAAAATAACTGATCTAATGAGAAAAATGGGATGCATTTAGAATAGTGCGGAATTTTTCAGACATGTTGTACACTGTTCTATTAAATAACATCCCAGAAGAGTTTTCTCTAATCTAAGTAGAGAAAATTCCCTTATGACGAAGGGACCCTTCATGTATACACCCCCTGCCTCAACCTCAGGGATCTTTGATTTTCCACTTACATGTCATATAAGTATAGATGGCACTTACTAATATAATGTTCTGTGCAGTAGGGAGTTACATTTAATAAATTTCCCCTCACATTTGTTGTTATTTTGTTACCATGGTAAAACAATTTCTTGAGATTAAGTATCATAAAACATTTGAGGCTATGTTGCAGCTGAGCAATTGAGAAAGACAGATGCGATGAAACTAAGAAAGACGGGGAGTAAACACACGTGTGCACCCATTGAGAAACACCAGTTTCTTTAATCAAAAAAGGGACTCAATGCAAAGCTTTTACATATTTTTTTTTTCAAAAAAATTTTTAATATATTTTGTATTCATTTCAGAGAGGAAGGGAGAGGGAGAGAGAGATAGAAACATCAGTGATGAGAGAGAATCATGGATCGGCTGCCTCCTGCACACCCCATACTGGAGATAGAGTCCGAAACCCGGGCATATGCCCTGACCTGGAATTGAACCATGACCTCCTGGTTCATAGGTCAGTGCTCAACCACTGAGCCATGCTGACCTAGCCAAAGATTTTATTTTTTTATTAGCAGGCTCTCTTATTTCTTCAATCTATTTCTACCAAACTGGGAATCACTAATAATTGCTTCCTGATAGGACAGCCATAACCAGGCAACAGTTCAGTGATTGATTGTGCTCTGACTAAGCTGTATGAGACACCAGTAGGCAGGCCATAGTTCTTCCTTGTTCATTGGCATAAATTATTAAAGTATTTACAGACTAAAGTAACCAGTTTCTTTGGCATTACATGAATCCCATTTAATTCATTGCTGCAAGAGAAAGAACAAAATCATACCATTTATTTAATACCTGCTATGTGCTAGGCATGGTACAGAGCACTTTGAAACCACTGTTCCCCTTAATCTTCACCACAGTCCTTGGAACCAGGTATGGTCCTCCCTCTTTATAGAGGAGGAAACAGACATCAAGGGACTTCCCCAAAGTCTCATGTGTAGGATTCAAACTCTTGTTCATCTGATCTCAGATGCCATGACCTTTGCCCCCGCTATCATTGAGCCATCCGTAAAAGTATGCCTGACCGGTGTGGCTCAATGGTTGAGCATCAATCTATGAACAAGGCAGTCATGGTTTGATTCCAATCAGGGCACATGCCCGATTATGGGCTTGATCCCCAGTGTGCGGTGTGTAGGAGCAGCCGGTCAAGGATTCTCTCTCGTCTCTCTCTCTCTCTCTCCCTTCCTCTCTGAAACCAATAAAAATATATTTTTAAAAAGGCGGATATGAGAGATGGATTTTCGCATCACAGACTTGCCCATCAGGCAAGATGCAGAGCCATTTGAAATGTGAATGAAAGTACTTCTCATTTAGAAATAACACCACAATCACACAGCGCCTTCCAGTTATGAATACAGACCTTAATATTCACTTGAATTGCTCCACCTTCAGGTAGCAAGTTCTGTGTGTCACCCTGGGAATGATGTGATGACCAGGGTGCTGTCAGCCGCCACTTGGATCTGAAAGTGAATTGACACAGAAGACTAGATACTGGCCCTTCGATTGGCAAACTGCACATGCACCTGAAAATACTTGATAGAAGAGCAAACATACATAGATGAGACTCGGAAGTACAAGGTCATTGTCTGGGGGAAAGTCTGCCCGGTTCCGAAGCGTTAAAAGTGGCTGCGATAGAAATCCCACCCTCTCCCCCAATCCTGAGTTCCTCTCTTATTCAGTTCAGAGGGGATTTTGCTCTGTATCAGTGTTCAGGGCAGATACTGCTTTGCAAAGTCATTGTGACTTCCCGCTCACCTTTGTGAGGCTTCCAGAACCTCGCTCAGCTGGAGATTTCCACCAAGAGGACCCCCCGCCACCCCCACCCCCTACCCCCACTGGATGGGCAGGTAATGCAGCCTCATTTCACAACAACAGCCTCTTTCTCTGGGCGTTTCGGCAGGCCATTCAGGTGCAGGGAGCATGCAAAAGCAAGGGGGTAGGATTTCAGGCCTCAGCCCCTGCTTGGTGGTCATCCCTCCAAGTAGATATTTAATTCAGCTCAGAAAGGTGGTGTACCAGCTCCCAGGCAGCATGTTCTAGCATCAGCCATTTACTCCCTGGGCCAGAATGTCTCACCGGCAGAGAGTGAATTTCCTCATGAAGCAGAAGGACAGACGCAAAGGGGGCCAAGGACTGACTCAGCGGGAACATCTGATTGTAAGAAGGCTGCTTTTTGTTTCCCGAAATTCACTTCAAAAGAGCAAGTGGTTCCCATCACCGGTGTCCAGCGCTGTAACTCAATCGCCGTCCCCTGCATCGCTAAACCTGCCCCTGAAATGTACACACCCAGCCCATTTCTCCCCAGACAGGTATGTGCTACGCACACAGGGCACCTCGGGGGAAGCCTGGCCAAGGCTTGGCTCACAGGATCCGAGCTGACTTGCATTGTGTGTGCGTGTGGAATGATGATTGGAATCTGACTCACGCGAGGAGGAAAGGATGCATTTGAAGAGTTATCTGTAGTAAGTTCCGGAAGGCGATGGTATCATGAGAGCCTTATTCAGCATCGCACTGGTGCAGAGCACATCGGGGACACATATGCTATGGGTGCTGGTCCTCATGGTGTTTACCGTGGAGAAAAGGAGTGCCTCGCAGGAAGTGTGCAGGGAAATACTGACGTTTTCTGTATGCACCCACCTGCCACCCCCACCCACTCCATCCTTCTCTCTCAGTGGCGGGCAGATCATCCTGGCTTGGATTCTGATACGACCTGTTATTGCCAAGATCTCTTTGTGTCTCAGTTCTTTTTACCCAAGGAGGTGGAGATAATATTTACAAGGATGAAAGGAGGAAACTCTTGTACAAATGCCTCACATATTGTCTAGAGCAGTGATGGCGAACCTTTTGAGCTCGGCGTGTCAGCATTTTGAAAAACCCTAACTTCACTCTGGTGCCGTGTCACATATAGAAATTTTTTGATATTTGCAACCATAGTAAAACAAAAACTTATATTTTTGATATTTATTTTATATATTTAAATGCCATTTAACAAAGAAAAATCAACCAAAAAAATGAGTTTGCGTGTCACNCAGTGATGGCGAACCTTTTGAGCTCGGCGTGTCAGCATTTTGAAAAACCCTAACTTCACTCTGGTGCCGTGTCACATATAGAAATTTTTTGATATTTGCAACCATAGTAAAACAAAAACTTATATTTTTGATATTTATTTTATATATTTAAATGCCATTTAACAAAGAAAAATCAACCAAAAAAATGAGTTTGCGTGTCACCTCTGACACACGTGTCAGAGGTTCGCCATCACTGGTCTAGGCCAGCGGTCGCCATCCGGTAGTCCATGGACCACTGGTGGTCCATGAGGTCCGAAAGGTTGGCGACTGCTGGTCTGGATGGTTCCAGGTGCTCACTAAATATCAGTGACCTTTCTTTTCCTTTTATATTTCCAGTAGCTGGTGTGTTCACTTACAGAGCTCATTGAATTAATTCTCCTCTCTCTCTCTCTCTCTCTCTCTCTCTCTCTCTCTCTCTCTTTCTCTCTCTCTCTCTCTCTCTCTCTCTCTTAGGAATTAAACATTTAAAAAATATTTTTTTTTATTGATTTCAGAGAGGAAGGGAGAAGGAGAGAGAAACATCAATGATGAGAATCATTGATCGGCTGCCTCCTGCATACCCCCTACTGGGGATTGAGCCACAACCCAGGCATGTGCCCTGACCTGGAATTGAACCGTGACCTCCTGGTTCATAAGTCGATGCTCAGCCACTGAGCCATGCAGGCTGGGCAGAAATGAAACATTTTAACGGCAGGGTCCTCTCTGGGTCCCGCATGTAGAGCCCTGTGCCCAGTGTCTAATAATTAAAAATTTGTTGAAAAAATGGGAAATATGGTTAGGAAAGCGAGGTCACTCCCAAGTAAGAGCTGATTCTGATTGCATTTGTGTCTGGAGAGGAATTGAGTCTGAAACTCCCAGTTTCTCCCAGAACGGGCTCTGGACCCAAATTCTCTCCACTATCTCCAAACAGGTCCCCATTTGTATATTTTAATGAAATGTCTCAATGCCTCGGGAACATGGGAGGAAGCCATTCATCAGACACACATATGCAAGGCCTTTGAAACCTGTCACACACATGCCTGAAAAATTATCTGTGTACTTTGCGCAGCGACAAAAGCCACACATTGGCTTCCCCTACAGAATATTAAATCCCGCCAGCAAAACAGATGCCTGGTGACTGGAGATTGATAGGCATCTCCCCTGACAGCCCCTGGCACAGAAATCTCCCCTCAGACCAGCCTCTGCAGGGGATTCGAATCACTTGAATCTGCCCACTAGCTCCCTCCCCATGCCTCGTGGCGCGGCGTTTAACGGAGCCTCGCGTAAAAGACATAACATTCAGCTGACCTTTTGCTTATCATAAATGCAGAATGAGCCTCGGGGATCCCTATCCACCAAGGCGCCATTGCAGGAAAATGTATTTCCTCTTCTTTCCATAAAAATAAATCGCCCCTCACAAAGGAGAGACAAAAACACCCACTCTCCTCCCCTAATAAGATTATTATGAAAGGGGTGATTTCTCCAAGCAGTTGTAGCTGGTGGCGTGCTGTCAATTTTTATCACGTTTTCTTACCACACTCAGATCGTCTGGGGCTCCAGAGAGAGGGCATGCAGTGGGCTGACCTTGCGTGCGTGTTTTTTCTTTTAATTTTGCTGATGGAATGATGGGGTCAGATGTTTCTAATGTAGGTGAACTTTTTCTTAGTATTGGCCCCGATTTCTCCCCATGTTCAGGTTAACAGCTGAGGGGAGTGTGGAAGCAGCTTCGGAAGAGGGAGAGGATGATGCTTGGGTATTAATGTGCATGCACACACATACACATATGCACACGCATGCACACACAAACATGCATGTGTTCGCATAACACACTCACATCGGGTGCTACTCCACACACTGCAGGTCTGCGAAAGTAGGACAGAAATCCTGCCATTGTCATAGGGAAAATATATGTCCTCTAGCTTTGGTCTTTCTCAGCAGCCCTTACGTGAGTCCCCAGGACACTTTGCTCAGTTGGGGATCAGCCAGAGTGGCTGCACGAAATGCTCTATGGTGGGTGGCCCTTTGAAGCCAAGAATGAAACTCACGGTGTAGTCTGTGTCTGCTTTGTGCCGGGAAAGATGCTAGGTGCTTTATAGAAGCCCCATCTTCACAAGAGGTTGCTGTCTCTCATTGAAGATGAAGAAACTGAGGTTTGGACAAGTGGGGAACTGGGCTGAGTCCCACAGCAAAGGAGAAACAGGTGGGAGGGTTGCCTCTTCCAGGCTTAGGGGGGACAACAGTTCCTGAGGAGGAGTGATGGGAGGGGAGACCAGCAGAGTGGTGTGCAGGTACCTGAGACCATTGGACTATCTGGTCAGATAGTGCTTTAAATGTGGCTGGGCTCCATCTGGGTATGAGGCTTAATAACCTAACCTGGATGTTAACAACCTCCTGACCTGGTAACCTCACCTAAACCTGGGCTATTTGGTGAACTTGTAAAAATCTTACTTGGTTCATCTTGTCGAATGTGTGAGAGTGAACATGTCTAATGCTTTCCAACTCAATGTCGTGTAAAGATAAAGGACTGTGTGAGCGTGTGTGAGCCTCGGTGTGTGTGCATATGCGTGTGTGTGTGTGAGAGAGAAAGAGAGAGCCTGTGTGTGTGTGTGTGTGTGTGTGTGTGTGTGTGTGAGCTGTTTCAGGAGCTCCCTGTCTCTGCCCATAGGAAGCATGATGATGTCTTCAAAAGTAAGAAACAGTACTTACTGATCCTTGTAGAGCAGAAGGAGCTCAGTCAAACCTAGAAGGAGAGAATGTATTCCTTACCCAGAACGTGCCGTGGAGTAAAAATAAAAGGGAGACAAAATAAAAGGAGTGGCTCAGTGGTTGAGCATCGACCTATGAACCAGGAGGTTACGGTTTAATTCCCGGTCAGGGCACATGTCTGGGTTGTGGGTTCCATCCCCAGTAGGGGGCGTGCAGGAGGCAGCCGACCAATGATTCTCATCATTGATGTTTCTATCTCTCTGTCCCTCTCCCTTCCTCTCTGAAATCAATAAAAATATATTTAAAAAATAAAAGGAAAATAATTTTTTTAAAAAGAAATACAAATAACATTTTTTTAAAAATCCTATCAATTAGGAGCACAGAATCCTGTTTTTAAAAAAATGCCCTTTGTGTATTAAAGTGGCAGCATATTTGTGCCTGTTACCAGGTTTTCTTTCTCTGCTGTTAATGAATCAGTGTGAGGCATCTATAAGCCACATGTGATACTTTAATCTGGCTTCTCAGTGTGTCTCTGGGGTTCTCACATTTCATTTTGAGACTTAATTTGCATTTTTAAGAAACCACTTAGGGGAGTTTGAGAAAAAATCCAAGTGCCGGTGGTAAATGAGGACACCACAGGCTGGCTCCCCACCCTCGCCTGCTTCTCGGCGAGCTGGCTAACGCACACCAGGCCACGGCCTGGGCCCCATGCATTCACAGCGTGGAATCGGAGTGACCCGCGTACCACGTGGGTGACTTCCTGACCGTTGCTGTCACACTGTCCTGCTTTTTATTAAAGTCGTATTTTACAACACGTGTGAATGGAGTATTACAGCAGGAAAACCAGCCAGGTCCCTGGCATTCCGTGTGTTTGGCCTCGTGCTGGGAGGAAATTAATTGCCCCTTCGAAAGCCGTGAGGCACCCCATGAAGCACCCCGCATCTGGTTCCTCTTAAAGTGGTTTGTGCGTGTTGGTGTGGATGAGTGAACGGCGACCAGGCCTCGCTGAAATATTAGAGCTTAAGGTGCCTTTGTGTGGACCAGTTATCAACAGGTCTTTAATACAAGAGGGGCGACCAGGAAATTGAGTTAATATTTATTACTCCATCCCATAACTCGTCTGACCTTTAACATAATATGGACTCCGACTACAAAGCCAACTCCCCCGAGAATCAAAATTGAGGGTTGAATTGGTATTACCGTGACTATGATTTGTGTGTTTATACGTGGGCTATATACATGGCTTCATATGTGTCAGGGATAAACCTCCCGTGACAATTGGTGTACACAGTAGGAAAGAATAACTTGCAAATTCACACATGTGGTTTTGATTAAAACTAATATTTCAAAAGATAATTGTTTCTTAAAAAGCAGTCACCACAACTTAATATGCATACTAGGAGCTATAGCTTTTTTGACAAATGTATTGAAATTTCTGTAGGTATGCCTGAAAATACAAAATCTTGAACATTAAATAGTCAAGATGTTTAAGTGCTAACACTGACAATCACTGCATGCTAATCTATTTGTGATAAATTTTTATAATAGATGTGTAAGTAAAACCAAATATAAACATGCTTTTTATTTTATTACAATATTGCCAAATACTAGCATTAACAAGTTAATGCCATAATTATTTTAAACGGATTCCATAACTGGAAAAAATAAATTACATTTCTAATACTTATGAGACAGATAGGAGAAACAATATTTCCTAAATTGTATAAATTGGCACAACCTTTATCTTTATGCAGGACAAATTAGCAATATGCTCAAATGCTTAGTTCTGTGATCCTGTCTCAGCAATCCTAGTTCTAGAAAGTTAACTTAAGCAAATAATAAAGAGTGGGAGGAAAGTTTCAGATACACGAGAATTAATAACAGCTTGATCTATTACACTGAATTGTGAACACAACATAAATGCCCCCCAATATGAATTTGCTGAAGAGAATATATATATTCCATATAAGGTTTCTCTCTCTCCCATATATACACATCTATATATTTCATATCTGTATCTATATCTATATCTATATCTATATCTATATAAATGGTGTATATCCTATATACCAGTGGTTTTTTTCTGGTTTTGGTTTATAATTTTTTGAAAAAAAATGATTTCGTATTCTCTAATTTAAAATGTACATGCAATTCACTTTATATATTTATTTTTATTTTTTAATCCTCACCTGAGGATATTTTCTCCATCGATGTCTAGAGAAAGTGGGAGTGAAAAGGGAGGCTGCATGCAATCCACTTTAAATTAGAAAAATAAAGGTTATCCCATTATAAAAATATAGTCTAATCTAAAACCGTTTTAGGTAACTATTGTAGATAGTGGATAACTGGTGGCATTCCGTTTAAAACATCATTTAAGGAATACTTGCCCTGGCCAGCGTGACTGAGGGCTTAGACCAGCCGTGGGCAAACTACGGCCCGAGGGCCGGATCCGGCCCGTTTGAAATGAATAAAACTAAAAAAAAAAAAAAAAGACCGGACCCTTTTATGTAATGATGTTTATTTTGAATGTATATCAGTTCACACAGACACTCCATCCATGCTTTTGTTCCGGCCTCCGGTCCAGTTTAAGAACCCATTGTGGCCCTCGAGTCAAAACGTTTGCCCACCGCTGGGCTAGAGCCTCAGTCTGAGGACTGAAGGGTCCCGGGTTCAATTCCTGGTCAAGGGCATGTGCCTGGGGTGCAAGTTTGTTCCCTAGCCCTGGTCAGGGTGTGTGTGGGAGACAACCAATCTCTCTCACATCGATGTTTCTCTCTCTCTCTTTCACTCACTCATTCACTCCCCTTCCCTCTCTGTCACTCTCTCTAAAATCAATGGAAAAAAATACTCTCCGGTGAGGATTAACAACAACAACAAAAAAGAAAAGAACTTATACTGTGTATTGTCAAAGGGAGACGCAGAGACAGAAACATTGACGAAGGAAATGAGTGTAAAGGAGTCAGAATTCAGCAGGAACAGCTCAGCAAAAAGAAATGCAATCAGAAATGAAAAGAAAAAAACCAAACATGGTTTCCAAGTTATATTCAGTTGTCCAAGGCAAAAGAAAACCAAACTAAACAAGTTTTCTCACATGATTATCATATTTAAATGTGTCAAGATGTCTCTTTAGACATCAGCACAGCAAACATCAGGAGTAAAAATGCTTTTGCAAAGTTCAGATTTACAGGAAACAGTGGAGGTTTTGTTATTTGGAGTCCAGACCAAGTCAGGGTGACTCTGCTGTGTTTGGTTTCTGTCAAGTACAAGATGTTTTATTTTATGTCTACCTGTGGTTTATGAACTTCTTAGTCATATTGGACGTGGTACAAGTATCATTTTTTCTTTCCATGATCCCTTTTCATAGTCAATTTCCTGTTATCAAGATGTTGATTTGACTGCAAAAGTTGCTTAGAAATTTTCTCATTTTGTATCATTCATTTGATACTGTGGTTTTTGAATAGTTTGTTAATATAGGAATAGCAAAGTAGGATTAATACTTACACACTTTCCTTTTGTATCATTCAAAAAACTAGAAACATGTGAGATTAAACTTAAAAGTTAATTTTTGTCTGAAAGTTTAAAAAGACCTGGATTTGTAATTTACTTTAATTTCTTTTCTATTTTTACTGATTTTTAGAGAGAGGTGAAGGGAGAGTGATGGAGGGATAGAAACATTGATGAGAGAGGAATATCATTGATCGGTTGCCTCCTGCAGGTCCCCCATTGGCGACTGAGCCAGCAACCTGGGCATGTGCCCTGACAGGGAATCAAACCAGCAACCTCTTGGTTCCTGGGTTGACGCTCAACCACTGAGCCACCGGCAGGGCTGTAATTTACTTTGATGTCAGAAGTCTTTTGCTGTACACGTCAGCTTTATTGAGATTGGGACCCAAGAACCTGCTCATGGACCTCTGTAGATTGCACCTGTGTTCCTCAAAGCAAGGGTTGTCATTGTTCTCTGTGATCTCCACGCCTGTGTTAATTGCCTGTCAAGCCAGGAGGTGACATTCTTTACCTGTGGTGAGGACATTTCATAATCATGGGACAACATTCAGTCCATTTTTCCTGTGAGTACTTGGTAGACAGAATTTCTACACATGAAACCTACTTTCCACTCCTTAATAGTGAGCGTTGACTTCCTGAAATAATGTTTGCGCTTGCTCATATGTATAAATCACACTTATCCCGTTATATTCTGATGGGGAATAGGATAAATTATGACCCATTGGGCTCATGTAGACTTCATCTCACTGGAACTTCCAGGAATTACTGTACAAGGAAGACTCCCAGTTAGAAATATTAATAAGTCCATTTCCAGTGTGTGTCCGTGAGTAGAATGTTGGAAAGACTGAAATCTTCCATCACCAAATAAAAACCACAAGTATTTAATGAAAAAAAACCTTAAATTCCCAAGGTTATTACATTGATATGAGTCTGTTCATAGTTAGAAAAGAGCAATTGATTTGCATGATGATTGAGTCTGGGTTTGTGGGAAATATTTCAGGGTTTATTTGGGGGAGCAGAAATGGGGTGACTCTCTTATTTTTGGTTTAAATCCTAGAGTTCCCAGAGGGCAAAGTATTTTTTGTTGGTTTTCTTGATCATGGCATACGAAGGATTTAGTGATTCTAGGGAAAAAGGCAGAGTATCATTTTTTACCTACTGTATGAAATGATTGCCCCGTGTCCCTTCCAGCAAAAATACAACGCGTATCTCAGAGATACAGCATATAACTTTCAGCGCACAGTCATACACGCTGTTCTTCATTTGTGCTGCTGGGAACATTTTTCTGTCTCAGTCCAGCGTGCTGACTGTCATGCCCTGAAATGCACCCTATGGAAAAGCCAGACAGGTACCTTTCTAATTTCCTGGCGTTTACTCGGAGCTAAATTGTCAGCCCAGGTATGTGTGAGAGTTCGAGCAATGGCTTCAGTGTCTGCTGCTTTTTAAAAAAACGTGCCTAATAGCAGCTCTTCCATTTTACTGCTGTTTCTTTCAATGATGTGAACCAATCCTAGCTAATAAAAGAGTAGTATGTAAATTAACTGTCACTCTGCGACAAAGATGGCAGCGCCCATAGTGGCTGGGGCGGGACACTGGCGGCGGCGCCCCAGCAGTGCGAGCCCAGCGTCTGCGCCCTGGCCACGTGGAGGGAGGAGAGGGGCCTTGGACCGGAGGCCAGGGCAAGGGACACCCCTCCTCCATGCACGAATTTTGTGCACGGGGCCTCTAGTAAATAATGTGTCACTGTAGAGAAGGGTATATGTGTGAGTGGACAGGTGGGTTCCATGGAGGGGATGGCATCCCTGACACAGCCCTGCTCCTAGCCTGTCACTCAGTCCAGGGTCTTATTCGCCCTGGTCAGTTGCCCTGGTCAGTTCCACAGGTGGATCCTGACATCCCCGGCATGGTTGTCGGTCAGCAAAGTTAAACAATTCAATACATTAAGACATACAGTATCCTTTTGAATTTTAGCCATTTTATCATTCGGAAGGAAACATAAACCTGTCACTTGGAGACTTCCTTTCTCCATATCATACTTTCCCCCTTAATGACACTGTCCGCTTTTAGAACAAAAAATCTAGGTATTTCTTCACTTGTCCTTTCTATGTTGCTTCTCTGGGGAAAATCATTGAATAATTTTCTTGAAATCCGAGTGACCCGGACGCAAGGATCCCTAGAGAGGAATGTTCCGGCTTCCCTCCACGTTATCTTAGGTCCCCATGTACGTGGGTATTGAAGATGCTGCACACTGTGAACCAGCCTGTGGACCACCCCCAGCCGCTTCCTGTCCACAGCCTGCTTGGTCCCGGGTTTATCTTGGGGTGGGGGTGGGGGGCGGTCTCAGTAACTCCGGGTCACTCTCTCTGTCTCATAGAACAACAAGAAGACCCCTGTGTTGCTGCTTCAGCACCACCCGCCCGAGAAACTCCATCAGCCATTGTCATGTCATTGGGCACCCTGTTGGAGGTCGACCTTGGCCTTCCCTGGGAGCCTGTCTCCACCCACCGGCAGCGCATGCTCAAAGGGGCCAGGCCCTTGCCCGTTGTGCTCCTGTTCTAAAGGGGAAGCCAGCACACGGGGTGGGAACAACCGCCCTCTTTCTCTTTCTCTGACCTGTGTTCCTTTGTGCATCATGAAGGGTTTTCCCAGATGTGGCAGGAATCTAACCTCCCATTCCTCAGATTATATTTATTTAGGAATATACAAGACCTCTTTGTTCCAGTTTTCTGGTCTTGGCCCCTAATATTAAGAGATCAGTTTAACCCTAGCCAGTGTTGTCCAGTGGTTAGGGCGTCAGCCCTCAGACTGAAAGGTCCCAGGTTCGATTCCAGTCAAGGGCACGTGCCTCGGTTGCAGGCTCAATCCCCAGCCCTGGTCGGGGCATGTGCAGGAGGCAACCAATCGATGTGTGTCTATCACATTGATGTTTCTCTGTCCCCCTCTCTTCCACTCTCTCTAAGAATCAATGGAAAAATATCCTCGTTTGAGGATTAACAATAACAAAATCAGTCGTAGAAGTACTAAGAAACCCCATTTCCCCCTCAACAAAGCTAAGTATTTGCAAGTGATCAGCATGTCGATATCTGATTATCTTCTGTGTCTGGGCCAATTTAGTATCTTGTCAACCAAGAATTGGAAAAGATCCCTGACAGGTTAATGGGAAGGAGAGATGAATGCATTTGAAAGCATAAATAAAGGCTGTTGGAAGAGGCTCACAGAGATAGATGTGAAGGTCCCTGGACTTAAGGATTTATAGTCAATAACACTGTAGGGGCCTCAGCGGGCAGATGAATTTCACACCCGGAACCAAGTACATCAGCCCTCAAGATGCCGGACACCTAGATCTTCTCACAGATAGAATGGTTTTCCCGCAGAGACTAGGACAGGGGTGGGCAAACTTCTTGACTCGAGGGCCACAATGGGTTCTTAAACTGGACCGGAGGCCGGAACAAAAGCATGGATGGAGTGTTTGTGTGAATGAATATAAATTCAAAGTAAACATCATTACATAAAAGGGTACGGTCTTTTTTTTTTAGTTTTATTCATTTCAAACGGGCAGATCCAGCCCGAGGGCCGTAGTTTGTCCACGGCTGGACTAGGAAGTAAGAAAGGGGGTTCCAGGAACCCCTGGCTGTAGTTACCTCTAACATCCACATGCCAACGTTTTATCAGTGGCGAAGCCGACTACATTCTAAATGACTGTGTGTTTGGCGGGGACTATGGCTGCAACGTGGCTGAAGACCCCTGACTCCTCGTCCTTCCTGAAGGAATAGCATCGAGTGGGTTGGTGGTCAGAAAAGCGGTTGCAAAATCAGACAAAGGAATCTTCTGAGCTGCTCTTCTGCTTCCACACCACGGGCTCAGAGCACAGTTCCCCGCCACCCTATCTCCACCCCCTGCCATTAGTTGAGGAATTTTCAAGTAAGAAAACAATTAATTTAGACCCCAAAGCTAATTGGAATCAATAGCTAATGTTTCTTCTCAACCCTCCAAATGAATTGCAAAATGATGTATGTTCACTTTGATGCCAGACTATAGATTTCTATCTAAAATTTCCCTCCAGGGCCACCTTTTCAACAAGAAGTCAGCTCTTTGTAGTTTGTCATGTCATCCCTTCCCCCATCCGCCTTCTTAGTTGTCTCCCCTTGAAACTTTGTGTCCAGAGCAAAGTTAATATTGAGGCGATGAATGAGCTGTACCGGAGATGCAGAGAACGTATGTACCTCTAGGATGTTCTCAAGCCCAGGGGGTCATGGTTAAGGTGCAGGCACACCTAACCGGTGTGGCTCAGTGGTTGAACATTGACCTATGAACCAGGAGGTCATGGTTTGATTCCCCGTCAGGGCACATGCCCAGGTTGTGGGTGCGATCTCCAGTGGGAGGCGTGCAGGAGGCAGCTGATCAATGGTTCTCCTCATCATTGGTGTTTCTCTCTCTCTCTCCCTTCCTCTCTGAAATCAGTAAAAGTATATTTAAAAATAAAAAGCCACTCCCAGAGTCAAGGTTTCTTCTTGGGTAAGTACAAGGATACAAAGAACAGTTTGCAGTGCTGACTAACATAGAACACAATAGCAATAGAGAACATTTACAAAATAGTTATCATGCCAGGCACTGCTCTAAGCATGTTCATATTCTTTTGACCTTCATAACAACCCTAGCAGCTCTCAAGTTATAGGCAAGGAAAAAAGCACAGATAGGTTAGGTTAACTTCCTGAAGACACACAGCTTGGGAACTCAGGGGCAGGCATATAAACCCACACAGCCCCCGGCAAAGCTGTGTTCCTCTCCAAAGTACATTCACTAGAGAGACGGATAGGATGCTGAATAGCACTGAGTAAGCATGTGACATGTCTTCCTGAAAGGTTACATGTAAATGACATGTGCATTGTGCTTAGCTGTGCCTGGCACATGGTAAGCAAAAAAATACTGGTGGGGAAAAGCTAGTTTTTTACAGCTTTTAATAATATATGGTTATTTTTATTGTGAATGAATATATATATATTGATTTCAGAGAGGAAGGGAGAGGGAAAGAGAGAGAAACATCAACGATGAAAGAGAATCATTGGTCGGCTGCCTCTTGCACGCCCCCTACTGGGGATCGAGCCTGCAACCCATGCATGTGCCCTGACCAGAACCGAACCATGACCTCCTGGTTCATAGGTCGACACTCAACCACTAATCCATACCGGCCGGGCAAAAAAAAATAACCTTTAAAACTTCTGAAGTTTCTTCTTGAAAGAGGCCTTCCACAGGCGAGTGAGAGGAAACCAAAAATCCTCCCCATTGAACAAAAGAAACGTTTTCTTTCTAAAGGTGCATTCAATTTCGGCTCTGACGGATAAAAATCAAAGTCTGAAAAGTGAACATAAGCCAAAGAACAGAGGGTCCAGACAGCAGCACGTGGGGGAGCTCAGGCCGGGCCAGGGGAAGGCTGGGCAGCCGGAGTCAGAGCCGGCTGCACGGACGTCTCCAGGAATGGGCCGGGGCCCGCACATCTGGAAAACGAAGCCCCAGGATGAATTATGCAGGGATCATCTTGCACTTGCACAGGCATTTCTGTTTATTCACAGTCGAGGAGCGTGAAGAGGAAAACCTGGTTCGCACCTGGCGTTTCATTTAGGAGGGATTGCTCCTCGCGCTGAAGGAAAAGCCATCTGAACGCGGCCGGGCCTAGCTCTGCTCTGGGCCCCAGCAGCCAAGCAGAGAGCACTCACCGGGAGCACCTGGCACGCAATTGTGCACTGTGCTCCCCGAGTGTGCCCGTGCGGGGGATGCATGTGCACCCAGCCACCCTTCTGTGTGCAGGCTCCAGATGCAGCCTGAGTGGGAGGGGCCCAGGCACATCTGGCTCAGTTGCTAAGCTCCCTTTCCAAGGCCTCTCCATACATGTCACCAACAACTAAGGCACTGTGCTGAGCTCCCACCCCAGCAGCCCAGGAACCCCTCCCCCCGTCCCCCCCCCCCCCCACGCATGCTTTCATTTTGTTTGAATCCATCTTACTCCCTGGGTTTGGCAAAATATGAAAAGCTCATGGAGAAACCAGTCCGTCCTGTTCGCCCCAAAGCCACGGTTTAGTGCAGATGTCCATGGAGTTCTCTCACTGAGCACTGTTTTGGGTTTTTTTTTAAGTGAAGTTCTTCCTACCACAGAACCCCTTTTCCTCCAGGCAAGCCCCACCTCTTTGTAAGTGAAGCGGAAACGTCCCTTGGTATTTGTGTCCTACGGATGTTCACATTGTTGAAAGATGCTCATTTAATCAAACCAGATGATGCTGGCTGCACCACTGCTCTCTGGGAGGGACCGGATGCTTTTATCTCTCTGGGAAAGGGGGCTTGCAAAGAGCAGGCAAGCTGGGAAATTATTTTAGTGATGAGGGTACTGGTTCTGCCTCGCCAAAGATTTATTCGAATGATGCTTTCATATATACCATCTAATATTATCCTCTCAGCATCCTTATGAAGTAGGGATTGATCATTCTTATAATCCCATTTTTTTTTTTCCAAATGAGGAATAGAGGCTTAGAAATTAAAAAAAAATTTTTTTTTGCGGGGGGGGGGTGTTAATCCTCATTTTAGAGCAGCTGCCTGATGGGGCATGGGCTGTGCTCTCTGTCCGGTCCGTCCACGCTGGCCCCGCACTCAACATAACCAAGGGCCTCACTCCCGAGCCAAAAGCAAAATGGAAAAAGATGTTTTTTTCTCCAGAGATACAAAATATTTTGAGACTGTGAGCCTCCGCCAGAAAGCCTGGTCTTCAGGCAGATGATGTAAAGGCAAAGGTTTTTTGTTTTTTTTTTCAAGGGCCTCTGTTTAAGAATGCGGCTTGTGCTGAGTTCCAAGCAGTTCATATGGCCACAGTCCCTCTGTGCACAGAATCGGGGCTGTGGAGGTCCTCAGAGGGGAGCGGTCTGGATCCACTCAGCCTAGACCAGCACTCTGCAGACTGCGCATGTGCACAGGGCCAGCCCCAGACCTTATTAAAATGTAGGCTCTAATGCGGTGGGTGTGGCTTAGCACACAGCATTGCCTACCAGGAGTCAAGCTTTATTTTCAGGGTAAAGGACAGCATGATCTAGTTGATACAATGTTTGGTATTGTGTAATAAAAGCAGAGTTTATTCCCAAAGGTCCTTTAAAAATATTCTTATTGATTTCAGAGAGGAAGGGAGGGAGAGAGAAATAGAAATATCAATGATGAGAATCATTGATCTACTGCCCCTTGCATGCCCCCTACTGGGGATGGAGCCCTCAGCCCCGCATGTGCCCTGATTGGAATTGAACTGTGACCTCCTGGTTCATAGGTCGATGCTCAACCACTGAGCCACACTGGCTGAGCTGTTCTCAAAGGTCTTAGTAAAAAGAATAATTTTCAAGATGGGTTAAACTCAACAATTTGAAGGCCTTACAAAGTCTCCAAGAGTTAACATTCCTCATCTGGAAACCCTGTAAAACCAATTATTTTCATGACATATCTTCTCTTTGCAGTTTGGTCTAATCTGAGAGGTTGGGAATCAATCGATTTTTACAGCGTTCCTGAGTTTTGCTGACATTTATTTAGGAAAGATCATTTTTTTTAAAATCCCTAAACTTCAAAATTATTTCTCACACTTCTAGCACCATATCACAACTTGATTTAAATTGAGGTTTGGTTCTATTACCTAACCCGAAATTTTCCTTATTATGCATGAGACACAAGCACATCTGGCTCAATTAAGCTCCTTCCCTTTTCCAAGATAACTCCATAAATGTCCCCAACAACTAAGGCACCATGCTGATCTCCTAGAAGGAGATGGACCTCAGAAATCATTTTTAAACATTTTTCTTCCGTATAAGTTAAATATGCAGAGAGGAAGAGAGAGAGAGAGAGAGAGAGAGAGAGAGAGAGAGAGAGAGAGAGAGAAATAGAAATATCAATGATGAGAATCATTGATCTATGCAGATGCTTACTTCATCAGACTGATTGAGGGAGAGACTGTTCCGCCTTCCTCTGGGGAGAATATTAACCACCGGTATGTTTCAGCAATGACTCAGGTGATTTTAAAGTCCAGTGGTTGGAATCACCAGCCTCACAATATGGGTCCTTTAACTTTTATGCATTTGGAAAATATTTACTGTACCTGCTCCAAGCCCAGCAGGGCTAGGATTGAGGAATACAGAGACTTTTGCCCTAAAGGTCTCACCTCCAGGAATTCTTGCTCTGTTGACTGAGAATTCAAACATCTCAGCTCTTGTTTCTATTGTTCTATCCGCCGGCCAGCCTTTCTGCTACAGAATTTCGGGTTGTGGCTTTGCATTGAGGAATGTCTTGTGTGTGAGCGTTAACTGCATTCACCTGTTTCACTGAGTGGCCACGGGAAACGTTTTGTGCATGTGCTTTGGGGGGGGGGGGTTGGGGAAGGGGAGGAAAGACATCTTTGCTTTCTGCTTCCTACGATGACCCAGGGCTTTCATTTTAATAACGAATTTCTCTCTTGGCAGAGAAGGAAAACAGATGGTCTGTCTTTACGTGCCTAATGTGTGCTTCCTCCACATGATTCTGGAGGGCAGGGGTGTGGGGAAGGGAAGTGAACTCACGCTGTGAGGAGCAGTGGGCGCCTCGGATGGCTGCCATGTGCACACAGTGATGGCTTTTCCTGATCCCCGCTCCGTCTCCGTCCTCACAGGATCTGTAAGAGCAACTGTCACTCAGAGAGACCGTGTTAGTCCAGCCAGTGAGTGACCAGCTCACACAACCCGGAAGGTTTTCCCAGAACCAGCATCAATGACCAGATGTCACTAGTACACTTGTAAGTCATTCTGGCAAACTCATTAGCGAAGTCCTCATACAGTTAATATAAGCTGCTTAAGGAGTAGCCCTCACATTCTTTCTTCGGCTTACTCTGAATATCAGGTTATTTAAACCAAACATGCTGATTTGAGCTCCCTTCCTGCAGACCGTACGTATGACAATTTTGACCAATCTTTCCCGAAAGGTAATCAATCACTGATCAGCTGCCTCCTGCACGTCCACCGCTGGGGACCAAGCCCACAACCTGGGCATGTGCCCTGACAGGGAATCGAACCATGACCTCCTGGTTCATAGGTCGACGCTCAACCACTGAGCCACCGTGGCTACTAGGCACCTTTCTGGCTCACGTGATTGGAGACCCAGAAGAAAAGCGGGCCTGGAGGTGCACTCAGACTAATGGTTCTGGTCCCGTTTCTCTGGGCTGCTCTGGGCTGCGTCCTCCTCCGTGTGCCAGC
Organism: Myotis vivesi; assembly: GCA_035771395.1. NCBI lineage: Eukaryota > Metazoa > Chordata > Mammalia > Chiroptera > Vespertilionidae > Myotis > Myotis vivesi. Next base: position 5,203,419 of record JAWPEG010000013.1, on the reverse strand, counting down.
ATCAGCCTCACGCTGAGCACACAGCTCCTGCCTTTCCAGCCCATATTTGTGCATTTGGATGTCCCGAGCGTTGGAGAGCATCACTTCTGGAAAATCTCTCAGACAAGTCAGGAAAAACATTCCCTGCAAACGTCTTCTCACCTCCCGCCTGCCTGCTGTTCTTTCTCCTTCAGACCGAGTGGAATTCCAGGAACTTTTCTTTTGTTTGGGAGTCTGAAACGCGAAGTTCAGAGTCAGCCCCTTGTCAGTGGATTAAGGGGAGATTTATGACATCTGTGCGCCACTTCTCACAGAGGAAACAGTGAGTCCGTGGACCAGAGCAGTCTCGCCCGACTAGCCAGGCAGGCGCACAGCCTGAGGAATTCTCTCCTGATCATCTGCTGGGAGCTCCTGTCCCACCTCTGGGAGGCCGTGCGGGGAAGAGTTAGGGCATCTAGTGCTGCTGGTCACGGAGCAGCCTGCTTTCTGGCTTTTCCCAGTTTCATTGTGTGTCAGTGTCAGAGGTTTACAGAGCCAGTGGGTGTCCCTGGGCCATTGGTACATCTGAGCTCCTGATGACCTTGTCTCTCTCTCTCTCTCTTTCTCTCTCTCTCTTTCTCTTAATATGTTTTCATTGATGTCAGAGAGGAAGGGAGAAGGAAAGAGAGATAAAAACATTAATGATGAGAGAGAATCATTGATCGACTGCCTCCTGCATGCCCCCTACTGGGGATGGAGCCTTCAACCGGGGTATACCAGTAAGCCCTGACCGGGAATCCAACCCTGACCTCCTGGTTCATAGGTCGATGTTCAACCACTGAGCCATGCCAGCTGGGCGACCTTATCTCTTTAATCAGGAAGCCAGGATGTGGGGAAGTCAGCTGTCACTCAAACTTGAAGATAAGTAGTGAAAATCTTCTACCCTGTAAGTCCCGGTTGCCATAATGAGTAGACAGGGACACCGAGGGAAGTGGCCGCAGTAGGTGACCAGGCGTCATCTCAGACAGTAGCTGTGCCCGGGTCTGTGGTTCTGGAACTGTCACCACCGGGCTCATCACACAGGGCCACTGGGGAAGGGCAGGGGTCAGAGTTGCCTCCAGGGGAGGGTGGACCAGAACAGCTGCAGGCTGTGTGTGTGTGTGTGTGTGTGTGCGCGCGTGTGTGTGTGTGTGTGTGTGTGTGTGTGAGCGCGCACGCGCGTGCACGCGCGTGTATCTGATAAGTATTTATAACAGGCCTTTCACAACACTACATAAGGTATCCTGGATAATAAGGTTCCTTAATTTAGAGGATATTGTAAATATAAGAAAAAGTTATGGATTTTAAAAATATATTTCCCCCTTTTTAAATTAATTGATTGAGGTGACATTGGTCAACATGAACATACAGGTTTCAGGTGTGGGTTTCTGTTACAAGATCCATATATGGCACCATGTGCTCACCACCCCAAGTCAGATCTTCTTCTGTCACCTTATATTAGGACCCCCTTTTTACCCCACCCCCTTCCCTCTGGCAACCGTCACTTTGCTGTTTGTGTTCATAAGCTCCAGTTTTATATCCCACATATGAGTGAAACCATATAGTTCTTAGCTTTTTCTACTGACTTATTTCCCTTCACGTAATGTTCTCAAGATCTATCCATATTGCTGCAAATTATGCTATTTTTTTCATCCTTTCTTATGGCTGAGTAGTATTCCATTATGTACCATATTTAAAATTAAGGTATAGTTTACTTACAGTGAAATGAACAAATATTAAGCATTCATTTTGATACATATCTGTATGTTTGTTCTAATTGAGGCATAACTAAGATAGCATCATGTACAGATCTTAAGTACAACTTGATACATTTTGATAAATTAAACATGTGTCAATGAACCCCCCCCCCCAAAAAAAAATATATGTCTCCAGAACATTTCTGTAGACGTCCTTCGAGTCTACTCCCACGTCACAGAGGCAGGCTTTCTTTTGATTTTTGTCAACATAAAAGGCCAAAATTTCATAAAAATGGAATCAGACAATGAGTACCTTTTTAGGTATGACTCCTTTCATTCAGCATAATGGTTTTGAAATTTACTTATATTGTCACATGTACCAATACTTCATTTTTAACTGCCAAATAATAATCCATTGTATGCTTGTGCCAGTGTGTTTATACACTCTCCTGCCAATGGTATTTGGCTTGGTTTCAGTTTTTGGCTAGGGTACAGCTGACTCTTGCCCCCCGTTGTGGCAACTTCCGTGTGTCTTTCTTGCCTAAGAAAGCCTTGTTCTGGAATTCGTCGAGTCTTCCTCCAGTCCTCTCTCTCCCCAAGTCCTGTAGAAAACTGGGAATATTCTTCTCTTCCTGTTTCTTGTTCCAGCATGGACGTACAAGTCCTTTGCATTCATCACATCCTAACTGGACATTGAGTTTCTCTCTAAGCATTATTGTTTGTCCTTGGAAAGTGTGTGTGTGTGTGTGTTGGGTGTTGTTCCAGGTATTAGCGAGAGGAATCTATGTGGGTACAGTTGAGTGTACGTGTATAGGTTGTACTTTATCCAGAAATGAAGGGGGGAAACTGAGGCATTCCTGAAGACAGCGTGGAGGGGAGTCTGTCCCCAGTACAGTCGTGAGAGACATAAACCCAGAACAGGAACATTTTCCTGGAAGGTGCCGCTGGGCTTGGAGTGCTAATGCATTTATCATGGCCAACACTTTGCGCCTCCTGTTAAAACAACTGAATCATTTGAAACGTATTTTAGGGAATTTGTGTGCCCAGATTCCTCGATTGGGAGAATGAAATGGGTCCTAGAAAAAAACCTCTTTCTGGATATGGGATGGAAATGTTCTAAACAGGGTAAGAAATCCTACAATTAAAATTTGAAGAACATGGTTCTCTGCTAGAGAGTGAGGCAGGGTGGATTTTATTATTTTAAAATTAATTTTTAATTTTTTTCAATTACAGTTGACATTGAATATTAGATTAGTTTCAGGTGTACAACATAGTGATTAGACATCTCTATTCCTTATGAAATGATCACCCTGCTAAGTCGAGTACCCTCCTGGCACCAGGCATACTTATTACAATATTATTGACTACTAGGAGCCCAGCGCATGATTCGAAATTGCGCGGCGCCGCCCACCCTCCAGTCCAGCCCTGCCTCCCTCTCCAGCCCTGAAGCAGCTGTGGCTACTGCTGATCAGACCCTCCTGCAGCGCAGGCGCTCAGAGGCCCCTGCCACCCTGCCTCCAATGCTGCGCACGCAACCTCCTGTCTGGTTGACCTGTTACGGTGTCCCAGTTAATTAGCATATTTCTCTATTTTATAGATATATATTGATAGATATAGATACTCAAAAAAGGAGAGATTTCAACAAAGAGATGTAATGCTCATATTTAACAGTGTGTGTGTGTGTGTGTGTGAAGTAAACAGGCTTCTGATAAAATGCCTACGCATCCTCCCCCCTCAATCTTTCTAGGCATCCCAGTCTTACAATACATTACAGAAGCTGCATACAGTTTGCTTTAGTGGCACTTGGGAGAAAGGACCCAACTGCTTTCCAGGGAAAGATGAGTGAGGGCTCATGGGAAGGTGAATGTGAAGGTGAGAGAAGCTACAATGTGAAGCCCATACAGCCACGCAGAGACCTCCCCACCCGCAGATATATGACAGGGCAAGGCCCTGGGGACATGGAAATGTTCATATGTGGGTTCCATACAGGGTGGGGCAAACGTAGGCTTACATATGTTCATGTGGAAAATACAATAATTAGTAAATAATACAAGAATGAACTCTGTTTTAATAGACTCACAACTGTAAACCTACTTTTGCCTCACCCCGTATTCTGAGAGCGTTTATTTCCAAAACAAGATAGTTGATTTTTTTTCTGGATGAAATAGTGAACTCACCAGTATCACCCATAGTCTTGAGCCTGTGTTGTAGGCACTTTGCATTGAATTCTCAACAGCAACAATGAAATTAGTGTTTCTAGGTGTCTTTTAAAGTTAAAATAGTGTTTGAGCCCTAAGCCAGTTTGGCTCAGTGGATAGAGTGTTGGCCCGCATACTGAAGGGTCTTCAGTTTGATTCCAGTCAAGGGCATGCGGGCAGAAGGCAACCAATTGATGTCTCTCTCTCACATCGATGTTTCTCTCCTCCCTTCCACTCTTTCTAAAAGCCAATGGAAAAATATCCTGGGGTGAGGATTACACACACACACACACACACACACACACAAACACACACACACAGTTGTTGAAGTAGAGAAGGGGTAAGAAAAGTCACATTGGCTACAAGACGTAGGTTTCAATAAAAAATGCATAGGCTCCGCCATTTATTCGTCACTTGGGGTGAGGACAGAGGACCACTTGATTTCTTCTCTCTGCCTCTGTTCCTTTCACACATTCAGCATCAGCAGGGCAGACTTTCCCCTTCTTCCTTCCAGTCAGTTCGGCGATGATGCTCAGAAACACTGTGTCCTTTAGGGCAGGACAGCTCAGGGCCTCTCCCTCGAACGCATATGATTGGAGAACTTCAGACTAGTTTCCAGGAAACCCAGGGCCTGGGGCGTCCCAGAATGAAATGCAGCAGCTGAATGTTGTACGAGTATCGCCCCCATCACAAAATAGAAGGGGACAAGCCCAGTGTTGCTGTTCTGCTTACGGCCCATCGGTGAAAGAATAATTTTATTTATTTTTATTTTTAAATAGATATTTTTATTGTTGATAGTATTACAGATAGCTCCCATTCCCCTCTTAAGAATAATACTTTCAATCCCCTTCCAATCAGATTCAAGCTCACCTCCGAGGCATTGGCAGTTACAGGGGCTGAAGTTACTTCTCCTTTATTTGCTATATGCTTTATTATCAATAATAATAATAACTGGTAAAAAGGTAATAGTCTAGTTAGACCGGACATCATTCCAGATGTCTTTCCTGATGAAACCGGGCAGGAGGGAAGCAGCCAGGTCCCAGGTGCCTGCGGGTGGCTGGAGCAGGGAAGCATCCCGGGTCCAGGATGATGGAGGGAAGCCGGTGAGGCAGCCTGGGTCCTGGGTGCCAGAGGGAAGCCAGTGCTGGCAGCTGAGGAAAGGAAGGCCTACTCTTGCATGAATTTTCGTGCATCGGGCCTCTAGTTAGATAATAAAAACAAAAATGATACTACGTGTGACTTCTTGGAAGGTCCTAGAAATATTTTGTGAGCCTAAATTCAGTGCCTACCTAATGCCTTCCTAGACTCCGAAAGCTGACAGTCTTGCACGAATCTGCACTTTGTCTGCAAACTAAATCCTTTTTGGATTTCTTTCATATGTTCGAGAGCAGCTCCACGCACGCTAAGCATCCAAATGGATGGTTAATCCTCCCACATGGTGACAGCATCTGCAGGGACAGCGGGAGGCACCCCACAAGGACGGTTATTGATGGGAATGATTGAGATGACTCATGCCAACTTCACAGAGGCCTCCCAGCTGCTAGCAGCAGTGACCCATTAGTTTTAAGTGTTACAGCTCGATTTTAAATCTGAGGTTCTCTCTGCGCGATGAAACTCCTGCAAAGCAAGACTGCCCTATTGCGTTGGTTCTGAGCTGCCTAAAAGGAAAAGACGCGGACAGAACCCAGAGGCACATGGATACTGCAAAGAAAGTGTTTCTCCAGCTAATTTGAGTTTCATTTTATCTCTTGAATGAATGGCTCTAATTTCCAAAATATTGACAGACCCAAGTCCTCATCAGTCTTAATATGGAGGCATATGCGTTACACCGTCAAGGTTAAAAGAACTGTAGTCCAGCCTGGCCGGCTTGGCTCAGTGGTTGAGCATTGACCTATGAACCAGGAGGTCATAGTTCAATTCCCAGTCAGGGCACATGCCCGGGTTGCGGGCTCGATCCCCATTGTGGGGTGTGCAGGAGGCAGCCGATTGATGGTTCTCTCTCATCATTGATGTTTCTATTTCTCTCTCCCTCTCCCTTCCTCTCTGAAATCAATAACAATATATTTTTTAAAAAGTAAAAGAACCACAGACTGTCCAAATTAGAGTCAGCTTCAGGTAAGGGTTACCTAAACCCAATGGTCACTGCTATTGCTCCGAGCCAGTGGTTTTTATCTTGGCTGTATGTATATTGGAATCAGCTGGGGCGCTTTAAAAAGATACGATGCCTGGTCCTAATCCAAGAAATTCCGATTTAATTGTCTGGGGTGTGGCCTGTACAGCAGAAATTTGTAAAGTTTTGCAGATGAGTGTAGAATTCATGGTCAAGGTTGAGACTCACTGCTCAAAGCAGGTGCTCAAATCGTTGGGTGTGGGACGTAAGGGGACAGATGCTCGGCTGCCCATTGCTGTACCTGCTGAAGGTTGAAAGCCATCTTGGTCCTGCATAGGGTCACTGATAATTGTGGTTTGCCTGAGACTGGCCAGGTTTAAGCCCTGACAGTCCCATACCCTATACCAGCGGTTCTTAACCTGTGGGTCTCGACCCTTTAGCAGTCGAACAACCCTTCAGAGGGGTCGCCTAAGACCATCCTGCATATCAGATATTTACATTATGATTCATAACAGTAGCAACATTACAGTTATGAAGTAGCAACAAAAATAATTTTATGGTTGGGTCACAACATGAGGAACTGTATTTAAAGGGCCAGAAGGTTGAGAACCACTGCATATACAAACCAGGACGAAGAGTATAGGGCAGTGGTTCTCAACCTGTGGGTCGAGACCCCTTTGGGGGTTGAACCACCCTTTCACAGGGGTCGCCTAAGACCATCGGAAAATGCATGTATGATTACATATTGTTTTTGTGATTAATCACTATGCTTTAATTATGTTCAATTTGTAACAATGAAAATACATCCTGCATATCAGATATTTACATTATGATTCATAACAGTAGCAACATTACAGTTAGGAAGTAGCAACAAAAATAATTTTATGCTTGGGGGTCACCACAACATGAGGAACTGTATGAAAGGGTCGCGGCATTAGGAAGGTTGAGAACCACTGGTATAGGGCCTTCTGGGAGTCCCTGCCGAATAGTCAGGAGGAAAACACATTGGCCTCGAGCATACAGAGTGGGAACCAGCGGGAACAGACAGGGCAGCCTTTTGCCAGGAGAAGCCCACAGCTAACCTGATCTGGTCCAGCCAATGTCAATGTCAAAGGGGTCACAGCCAAGGGGAAGCAATGGCAGTAGGACTTGGCAACATGAGTGCTTACTGTGGTCATGTGTCCTGGCCTTAGATGGAGCCAGCACTCCTGAGCTCTTCTGAGAGATATGTGAATCGAATCAGACCCATCTGCCTCCCAAGTTCATTGCTGCTGAAGGCTCCTTGATCTTGGTTCTCCGATCAAATCAATGGGCATGGAGAATTCTTGCTCCCTCCCAGCCCCAGGAATGCTACTCCACCTCATCCTCTAGGGCCTGTGCTCTTGCTGTTCCTTCTGCCCCCCACTCCCTGTGTCACTGTGGAGCAGAGCCTCCTTTTTTTAAAAGAATGACTTATATTGCCCTGACTGGTTTGGCTCAGGGGATAGAGCATCAGCCTGCAGAATGAAGGGTCCCAGGTTCGATTCCGGTCAAGGGCATGCACACTTGGTTGTGGGTACATCCCCATTGGGGGGTGTGCAGGAGGCAGCTGATCGATGTCTCTCTCTCATCAATGTTTCTAACTCTCTATCCTTCTCTCTTCCTCTCTGTAAAAATCAATAAAATATATGTTTTTAAAAAAAGAAAGACCTAATGGCCGGGTGGAATGAGGGTATTTGCAGCCACAATTAAGGACCCTGACCTGAGGCGGTCATCCTGGATTACCCTCAATCTGATGGCAAGTGTCCTCTGAGGAGGAAGCCAGGCCATTCCCTCGAGGCTCATAGTAACTGAGAGGAGGCTTCCGAGATGAGGCTTAAGGGACAGTGGGCATGACGCTCGCTCAGAAGGGGTTAAGCTATCAATGAAGGGGCTGGATCAGGGCACACAGGGACCCCCTGCCAACATCCTGACCTTCTGTTCTGCTGGCAAGAGCTCGGCCCTCCCTGAGGCTAAACAACATAATTAGGTGAACAGAGGAGGAGTGGACCAGGGAGAGCCTGGAGGATTTCAAAACCTTCCACTCTCCTTCTGGTGGCTGTTCTGGGATCCACGGGGCGGGGGTCTCCCGCAGGCGCACTAGGCCGGACTTGGTTGACCTTTTTGTGCCTGCCTTCCTCAGTGCGTGGGAGAGCGAAAGTCACACACACATTGGTGGGTGATAAGGGTCTCCCCCTTCTCCAGCTGTTTAGATGGACCCTATTAAGAGTCAGTTTCTTGGACAGTTATGGTCTAATATATAGGATGTTGCAGGGACATGTGGTCAATGAGGGAGACTGAGCTGCCAGGAGAAATTCCCCATCGCATCTCAAGCATAGGGAAACGCTGAAAAAAGAAAGAAATGAAAATTGTTAAATGTATATGGCAAAGTTTAAATCCCCCACCTAAGGCGACCCCCAGGGGCAAGGTTTAGAGAGGGAACCCCAGGCCTCTGGTGCCTAGAAACGGAAGCTAAGGATCTCCTGGGGAAAGCAGGGAATGGCACAGACTGCAGCAGCAGGAAGGGGGCAGGGGGTTGCAGGGGAGGGGGAGGGCCCGCACTGCTGCCCAAGGTGAGACTCTTGTCCTTGGCAAAGAACCTGAAGCCTCCCAAGACCCGGGGTGGAAAAAGAGTCGGCCGGCCAGGACCATAAGGAGGTGTGAATTCTGAATTCAGGTGACTAATAGGGTAGTGTCCCCAAGCCAAAAAAATGAAATAGAAGGCTCTTGGCTTAATAAGGCCCAGGTTGGGGCACATTTAAAAGTGCCTGCTGGGACCAGTTGGCATGGCTCAATGGTTGAGCATCGTCCACTGAACCAGGAGGTCATAGTTCGATTCCAGTCATGGCACGTGTCCTGATTTGGCTCCATCCCCAGTGGGGAGCATGCAGGAGGCAGCTGATCCATGATTTTCTCTCATCATTGATGTTTCTATCTCTCTCCCCCTCTCCCTTCCTCTTTGAAATCAACTATATATATATTTTTACATATATTTTTAAGTGCCTGCTGGGATACTGATAATTCAGAGCCAGCAGGCTAATAGTATATGCAAGAATTGAAGATCAATAACTCTCAACTTAGAATTACAAAGCCGGCAACAGGATGAGAAAAAGAATGACTTTTTAAATCAGTGAAATATAATCATTGAAAGAAAAAAAATCAACATAGAAGAGTGGCATATGAAAAAACTGAACAGATAAATTATTAAATAATCCTATATAATAAAAGGGTAATAAGCAAATTGACCCTAACAGCGAAATGACCAGTCGCTATGATGCACACTGACCACCATGGGGCAGACGCTCAACACAGGAGCTGTCCCCTGGTGGTCAGTGTGCTTCCACAGGGGGAGCTCTGCTCAGCCACAAGCTACTCATGGCTGGCCAGAGCAATGGCAGTGGCGGGAGCCTCTCCCACCTCCGCAGCAGCACTAAGGATGTCCGACTAATGGCCTAGGCTGTTAGTTGGACATGCCCCAGGGATCCCGGGCTGCCAGAGGGATGTCTGACTGCCAGCTTAGGCCCCACCCCCCAGGGAGCGGGCGTAAGCCAGCAGGTGGACATCCCCAAGGGGTCCGGACTGCGAGAGGGCGCAGGCTGGGCTGAGAGACTCCCCTGAATGCACGAATTTTTGTGCACCGGGTCTCTAGTAATAATTATAAAAGCTAATGACTTCTGAGAGAGGAAAACGGGCTCATTAAAATACTAGTGAACAATAGCAAGACAAGTGGCAAGATCTGAGTCAAATATATAATCACTGACAAGTAACATCCTTCAAGCAAAACAATGTAGACAGTTGAAGATATAGTGGTAGGGAAGTCTATATTAAACAAACACTAATTGAAGAAAAGCTGGCATAGCAATAATATTAGAGAAAATGGATTGAAGGTAAAGGGCTTTAAAAGCAGTTTCATATTTTCTGCATCTGTGGGATGGTCATTACTTTTATCTTGTTTGATAAAACTTTATCCCAATTCCAAGTATCAGTGTATTAAAATATTTTAAGCAATAACTTATGATGGTTACTTTGGGGAGGAAGATAGAGAAATGAGCTCAGGGAGTAAGAAACTTCAATTTTATACTTAATCCCCTATTTTTTTAATGTAAAACACTTTAAATCAAAATTGCAAAATGTTAAGATTTGTTCATCTGAGTCCACAAGTCAATTTTACATCGTTCTCTATGCTTTTTTGTCTTTCATTAAATCAAAATTTTAGAAATGGCATAGAAACAGTGAAAAAGTACCAACTGTGGTGTGTGTGTATTTCCTTATTGTTAGATTGCATGCCGGTATTTTTTTTTTTCCAGAGCAAGACTGACACATAATCCTTCAAATGAATGAAAATTCCCACTTCAATGACTCAATTAGTCAAAATAGGTTAACATGCTAATATGTGGTTTAGGTACATAATCCTTTAGCTAATGGCAATAAATCACAGTGCTATGTTTTTACAATGTGCAGTGCCCAGACATAAAAAGACCAGGAAGCGAAATGATCTTGAAGAAGAATAACAAGTTAATAAACGCAAGTGGGGACAAATGATCAAGATACAGGGGATGACATGGTAAGTCCATTCTTGAAGTGAAATGGTGAAGAAGTTTGCTTTGGCATTTATGCCCACAGGGCTGTCTGGGCAGGAAGCGACAAAGAACACACCTTCCTAAGGCTCACACAATGATGACAGGCATTATTTCACGTAACAGGAGGCAGGTATTTGATCAGGGCTTGTTGCTATCATCCAGCTCTTTATGCATCTCTGCTCCACCAGCCGGGGCGCGAGCCTTCCCCTTGGGCTGGCAGACTCCCAGCTCTTGGGGCAGAATTGGGTTAGAGACCCGTTCCAGATCTGTCATGATCTGCTTAGGCATATCGGTGACTCAAGCACCGTTTCCCCCTAGGCCCATGGTCGGCAAACCGCGGCTCGCGAGCCACATGCGGCTCTTTGGCCCCTTCAGTGTGGCTCTTCCACAGAATACCACGTGCAGGCGCGCACGTACAGTGCGATTGAAACGTCGTGACCCATGCGCAGAAGTCGGTATTTTGTGGAAGAGACGGTATTTTATGGAAGAGCCACACTCGAGGGGCCAAAGAGCCGCATGTGGCTCGTGAGCCTCGCTTTGCTGAGCTGCAGTTTGCCGACCACTGCCCTAGGCCCTCTCTGGGGTTCATTCTCTCACTCTCAGCTAGCATTTACACTCTTCCGTTTCCTTAAGACCTTCTTTTTCCTGTTTCTATAAAAATTTGAAGAGCAAAATTTCACTACTATTCATGCATTCATTCATTCATTTAATATTTGGTCTCCTCAACCCAGAGATCTTCAGGAAATATGCCAGTGGATGTTCAGCTGTAGCCACCCAGATAGAACGGAGGAGTCCTAGGCAGCGAGGTTTGAAGTCACCTGATTGTCCTCCAGTTACCTTCCTCCTCTCTCATCCTCCTGGGAGTAAGATCATTGAAGAGGATTTGGAAAATACACATGCCAAGGAAAAATAGAGTTGTTTATCATCTCAGAAAATCCAGAGAGAAGTGCTTTCATGAAAAGTTTGGAAATCAGCCTGGCTGGTGTGGCTCAGTGGTTGGGCGTCAACCCATGAACCAGGAGGTCACAGTTCAGTTTCTCAGTCAGGGTACATGCCCGGGTTGTGGGCTCGATCCCCAGCAGGGGCCGTGCAGGAGGCAGCTGATCCATGATTCTCTCTCATCATTGATGTTTCCATCTCTCTCTCCCTCTCCCTTCCTCTTTGAAATGGGTAAAAACATAAAAAAATGTTCGGAAATCATTTGTAATATTTGTTTGGAGAAATACGTTGGACTTATATTGGTTTTCTATGGTATATTCTTGCCGAAAGGGGGACACTCTCAAAGTTTTTTGTGAGGGCTTGGTTCAATTTTTTTGTCTTCTCCCTCCACCCCCACTCGCCGCCGCCCCTCTTAAGCAACATGTCAGTACCTGTCTATTGAGTCAGCACCGGATTCTACAGGCACAGCCACCCAAACGCTGAGGGATTAGGGTTCACTCCACTGTGTCTGGCTCCACTTCAACCCCAAGGACCCAAATTGGGAGAACAAATCCCAGCTCACAGGCACCGACTTGCCTTTGTGACTAATACAGCCTTCTCTCTCCTGGAACCCAGAGACAGTGAGGGGCGTGGCTGGCAGGGAGGGCCTTCCCCCCGAAAAAGAGCAGTGATGGAAAGTCTGACGTCAGTGAGCTGCCTTCTCTGTGCTACTAGCACCCCATTTGGCCAAAGCGTGACCTTTCCTTGAAGTAGAGACCCAGTGAGCTGGAGTGCCAGGCTGCAGTACGATCCCGTGGGAGCTGAACTCTGGTGCTCACATAGATTTTACACTTGGCCAGCTGTCCACCATATCATCTTTGCTATCGTCATTCACTAAAAGGGAACACGTTAAGCCCGTGGTCGGCAAACTGCGGCTCGCGAGCCACATGCGGCTCTTTGGCCCCTTGAGCGTGGCTCTTCCTAAGCCTTAGGAGTACCCTAACTAAGTTAATAACAATGTACCTACCTATATAGTTGAAGTTTAAAAAATTTGGCTCTCAGAAGGAATTTCAATCGTTGTCCTGTTGATATTTGGCTCTGTTGACTAATGAGTTTGCCGACCACTGCTTAAGCCAATGGTGTTATGCTTGACGTTGCCACCTCTCTACCCATCTTTGAACATTCCTGCTCTTTTCTAAAAAAATTATGTCTTTATTGCTGAAAGTCTTACATATGTCCCCTTTCCTCCCATTGACCCCTTCTAGCCCACCCTCTTCCCCCGCCCCAGGCCTTCATCACCCTATTGTCTATGTCTCTGGGTTATGCATAAATTCGTACAAGTGTTTTGGTGGGTCCCTTCCCACCCACCTATCCTCCCCCACCTTCCCTCTGAGATTCTGCAATCTGTTCCATGCTTCTATGTCTCTGGATCCACTTTGTTCATCCGTTTATTTTGTTCATTAGATTCCACCCATGAGTGAGATCATGTGGTGCGTGTATACTATGGAATACTATGCAGCTGTGAAAAAGAAGGGTCTCTTACTGTTTGAGACAGCGTGGAGGGAGCTGGCGAGTATTCTGCTAAGTGAAACGAGCCAGTCCGAGAAAGACAAGTTTCCTGAACTGTTTTGCATTTGAGATGTCAGCTCTTCCCCGAGGTTCTCTAAGGTTGTTGCTGCCACTCTGTGCCTCTTCCTGTTGATGGGGGACTTGACGAGGCTGTCCTTGTCTTGGCCTGGCCTCCAGACTCCTGTTAGAGTGCTGGTCACGGTCAGCCTTCCAGGGGGAGGAGACCTCCGTGTCCTCTGGCTGCAGGTCACATGGCAGGGGCCCTTGTGGACTCAGCCTTGGTTCCCATAGACGAGCACACACTATGCATTCCCTTCACATGGGCCAGTGGTCTTTTGAAATAAAACTCTTTGCCTTTTCATGGACAAGGATGTAAGCAGTGCGTCATGATGGATGTGTTTAATTGATTGGCCTTTAATATTACTTTATGTGAGGGTTTCTCAATTTTGGCACTATTACTTTACTATTAACGGGTTTTTAAAAATACTTATTTTTATTGATTTCAGAGAGGAAGGGAGAGAGAGAAACATCCATAATGAGAGAAAATCATTGATCATTGCCTCCTGCACGTCCCCTGCTGGGGATCAAGCCCACAACCTGGACATGTGCCCTGACCGGGAATCGAACCCTGACCTCCTGGTTCATAGGCCAGCGCTCAACCCCTGAGCCACACTGGCCGGGCGACTATTAAATATTTTGGGTAGAATATTTATTTTGTGTGGGGGGCTGTCCTGAGCATTGTATACTATTTGTCAGCATCTCTGGCCTCTACCCACCACATGCCAATAACCTCCTCCCCATGGTGATAGCAGAAATGCCACCCGATGTTGCCAAATGCCCTCTGGAGAGGTGGGCAGAATTGCCCTTGGTTGAGACCCACTGCCTGAAACATTTATCTTTGGGAGCCAGATTGCTGTTGTTTGCAATTGTAACCTTGGAAACAAATAACAGATCCCAACATCTGAGCTGGGGGCATGCGCACACACGCACGCATGCATGCACGCGCGCGCGCACACACACGCACACACGCACAGCGTCTTCATTATACTGTTACTTGGGATTCCTGGGTGCCTAACAAATTAAAAACTCACCAGTTTTGTTTTATTTTGCTGCTGTGCTTTAGGGGAAAAGCAATGTGATCTGGATGTGTATGAGTGAGATAGAACGATGTATTTTCATAATAGAATTTGAATGTGGAGCAACCACATGCAATGAAGTTAAAGGCTACCTTGTTTAACATGCACTGGGCATAACGTAGTCAGCAGGTTGCAAATGGTGGAATATAGATTTTCATTATCAGGCCTGTAAAATGTATTTCTCGCACTAAATGACCTGGATTTGTGAGTTGATGGGAGGTATGTAAATTGTTTAGTGCTATAACTAAGGTGTAATATGGCCTACCTCAACTGTTTATTGCCATTTTCTTAATTTAAGCACATCTGCTACACTTGCAGTTTTTGCAATTGCTCTTTTTGGTTAGTATGTGACTGTCATGGTTTCTGCCATGGCTGTCGACATAGTATGAAGAATAATGTCATGTTCCTCGCAAGGCTGGGGAGAGCAGAGATGGGAAGTCTGACTGTCTCCAGCCTGGGCATACCCAGTGGGATGATGGGAAAAACCATGGAATCTGTTTTCTCACTGGCTAAAATGGCCTCCTCCCTGTTCATTTTCTAGTTCCTACTTGACCCTCTGTCTCTTTTTATAATAATTCGTCACATGACCATTTTAAAGATTCTTTTTAAATTCTTTCTTTTTTATTCTTTTGGACAACATATTCCATCTGCCCTTTATTTTTGCTTGTAATCTGGCTGCCTCCGTTCAAATTCTAGCTCACCACTTAGTAGCTGGAAAATTTACTTTTACTCAGGAGTGATCATCAAAATGTGTAAAATTAGCCCTAACCGGTTTGGCTCAGTGGATAGAGCGTCGGCCTGCGGACTCAAGGGTCCCAGGTTTGATTCTGGCCAAGGGCATGTACCTTGGTTGTGGGCACATCCCCAGTAGGGAGTGTACAGGAGGCAGCTGATCGATGTTTCTCTCTCATCGATGTTCCTAACTCTCTATCCCTCTCCCTTCCTCTCGGTAAAAAAATCAATAAAATATATTTTTTAAAAATGTGTAAAATTAGTGAGGCACGAACAGATGGCAGCATAACCCAGTGGCAGATATTGCAGATTGGAACCTTAACCTGGGAGTCACTGAATCATGGGAAAGCAGCGGTGGGAAGGGGTCAAAGAGGGTCAAAGCGGGGAGGGGGGGGGTGGGTGGGAAGGTGACCCAGGGTAGGGCCTGTAGCAGCCAGAGTACAGGAGTGTGTCAGACTTGCCACTGGTATAAAAGTATATCAATATCTTACCAGCAGTAGACTGGATATACCAGTGGTCGGCAAACTCATTAGTCAACAGAGCCAAATATCAACAGTACAACGATTAAAATTTCTTTTGAGAGCCAAATTTTTAAAACTTAAACTATAGAGGTAGGTACATTGTTATTAACTTAATTAGGGTGCTCCTAAGCTGGCCTTTGCTAAAAACGTCCTCAATCTGATGGAGGTACGTTCGCTGAGGTCAACCCCTTCCAACTCTCCCATCCACACTCGTCTTGTATCCTTGTTTCGTCTGTCTCCTTTCGTTCATCCTCTCTATATGTCCACACCATCTCAACAGGTTGAGAACCGCTGCTAAGGGCTGTTGAAAATAACCAGGGCTCAGAATGCTTAGTCACAACCTTCCATTAAAGAAGAAAACCAATACCATCCTCCTCTAGGCCTGGCCCATTTCATGGCAGGTGGAGGAGGAGACAGGAGGAAGTGGGGGTGGGATTGGGGAGGGTGGGATGCAGGCGATTTCTCCCAGCTGCTCTTATAATGAGGAAATAATGACTTAATGTCTGGGCAATTTGTAAAGCAGCTGCCAGTGGGGCAGGGAGACAGCTGTTCTTAAAAAAAAAAAAAAAAGAATTGGGCCTTTTCTCTTCCGTCTCCCATAGTGCACAAATGAGCAATGCAGTTTCAAAATCAGTGATGAACTCCCGGGAAGGAATGGTCTTTAGGAACCTTGATGAGCACGGGGCTGAAGGGTTGATGAAGTTTCAAACCTCACATTTTAGGAACAAATCTGCAAAACATGAGAATCTGCCCGGCCGGTGTGGCTCAGTGGTTGAGCATTGACCTATCAACCAGGAAGTCATGGTTCCATTCCCGGTCAGGGCACATGCCCAGGTTGTGGGCTCCATCCCCAGTAGGGGACATGCAATAGGCAGCTGATCAGTGATTCTGTCTCTTCATTGATGTTTCTATCTCTCTCTCCCTCTCCCTTCCTCTTCAAAATAATAAAAATATATTAAATAAATACATAACATAAAAGCATGAGGATCTGATAGAAATAGAAGTCATAGAAAAGGCCTACCAGCTCCCCTACTTGATATTGCTGTAGTTGATAGTCATTGTTTTTACTTAAAGAAATACCATGTCAGAGCAACTCTCTCTTTTTTGGGGGGAGCGGAGGGACTGGGTTTAGAACAAAAGAAGGCCCCATTCTCTGAGGGCTTTGGCTGGGCAGGCAGGGAGTCTGCTCAGTGCAGGAGAAGGGGATGATGGGAGGAAAACTTGGTGCCTCCTCGGTAAGTATTTGTGAGCAGGTAACTGGATGAGTAGCCTTGAACGTATTTTCTCATGGAATCCTCCCCGCCATTCTGGAAGCTCTCCCGGACTCCACTGTGCAGATGGCAAAAGGAAGTCCAGTGGCCTCACTCGCTTATGGCATTGGTGTCTGCAGTCACGTTGAGAATTTGTCACAGGTTTCCACTCAGCCTATTGGAACCCGGAATCGCCACTGTGTCATGTGGGACAAGTGACGTAGCCCATGGAAGGCTCGTGTCCACCCAGCACAGTGCCCAGGGCACTATCATTAATCCTGCCTGGCTTCAAAGCGGGAGTCTGTCACTCCCCGTGTCTGTTCCGAAAGTAACACAGATTGGCGGGAAATTTTAAATAAAGCCAATAAATGCATTCAGCTGTAAGAAATCCACTCTTCACTGCTAAAGCGCATGTGTTCGTTTTCCTAACATCAAACGGCCTTCACTCGCCACTCTGAGTTTTCCCTTGAGTTGTCAGTGGTCCAGGCAGGGCCTGTGCAGAATCGCGCACCCTGAGAAGATGCAGGAGCCCCTCTCGCCATACACTCCACTCCCCCTGGCAGGCAGGAAGGAAACAGCAACCTAATCTCATCATCTCCAGATTGAACAAGATCTGCTGAGTGACAGACCTGCTTGGCCAAGGCTCAGCTCCATGGCCACCTTCCCCCAGCTGTCTAAATAGTTCTCAGCTCCCACCCTGTCTTCCTCCTCTTCCTCCAGGAATCCTGCCCGAGGCCTTTGGGACACTCTGACCTCTTTCCCCTGTCCAGGCTCCCAGCGTCCTTTGCATCTGGGCCGCACACTTGGGAACTTGTTTTGATTATCTTGTATGGTCTTCTGGTTCGTTTTAAACCACCATTTGTTTGCTGGCGTTGGAGACCATATTGGCGGCCATTGTTTGGCCCCTGCGGAGCTTAGCATTAGAAAAGGAAGTGTTAGCCCTAGCTGGTTTGGCTCAGTGGATAGAGCATCAGCCCACAGACTGAAGGATTCTGGGTTCGGTTCTGGTCAAGGGCATGTACCTCCGATGCAGGCTTGATCCACGGCCCTGGTCGGGGCACATGCAGGAGGCAACCAATTGATGTGTCTCTCTCACATCGGTGTTTCTCTCTCTGTGTCTCTCCCCCTGCCTTCCACTCTCTCTAAGAATCAATGGAAGAATATCCTGTGCATTTTGGGATGTTTAGCAGAATACTTGACCTCTAACCACAAGATGCATCCCCTACATCAGTGATGGCAAACCTATGACACGCGTGTCAGAGGTGACACGCGAACTCATTTTTTTGGTTGATTTTTCTTTGTTAAATGGCATTTAAATATATAAAATAAATATCAAAAATATAAGTCTTTGTTTTACTATGGTTGCACATATCAAAAAATTTCTATATGTGACACCGCACCAGAGTTAAGTTAGGGTTTTTCAAAATGCTGACACACCGAGCTCAAAAGGTTCGCCATCACTGCCCTACATCATGACAATCAAAAGAAGTCTTCAGACATTGCCAGATATCCCAGGAGGTGGGGCAACATCACCCCAAATGAGAACCATTCCTCTACTCTCTTTAGGTGAGCTCATTCATTCTCATGCCTTGGTTTACCACCTTCACACCGATAATTTATAAGTAGCATTGCCATCTCCTATAGACACCAGATCCACATAACCATCTTCTCTCTTGACATGTCAGTCATACTTCTATGACTCAACTAAACTAACCATGACTAGAACAAAATTTGTAATTCCCCCCCCATTTCCTAAACCCTAACTTCTATTAATCAGTGAACTCTTGCTCAGTGGGTGGAATGACCGTCCATCCAGTTATCTAGTTACGCAAGTTCAAACCTAGGTTCATTCCCAGCCGCTCAAGCCCGGCCCCATGCTAGACCTACATGTGAGAATCTGTGGAGGTGGGATCCAGCATATGTAAAGGTCCATAAGTTTTTACTACGTGCATCCAAGGTTGGGAGTCATTGTCAGCAGTGGCCGGAGCCAGCGCTCCTTGGCCTGCGTGTCACTAATTTCACAGCCTGCCGAGTCTATTCCACTGGAAATTTCTGTTGCTTTAAATGTATGCGGGAGCCACCCTTCTCTAGCTCCGAGCCCTTCCTCACACATTTGAAATCTCCAACACCCAATATTGATTTATTCTCTGCTGTGTTGGAGATGGCCTTCCAGGAGACATAAATATTTGCTGTCAGTTTGAATATCCTTTGTTGTCGATGGTTCTGTTTTTAAAATATTGCAGTACTGATGGCAAGGAGGCAGTTTCCAGATGTGAATACTATGTCAAGTACTTTCAAAATATTTAGTGCTTGAAGGAGCTACAATCTATTTTAAGGAAAGACTTCTCCCTGTGCCTTATTTTCCCCTTGTAGTCTTTGGAGGTAGGGGGGGCGGAGGTGCAAGAACAGGGGTGCCATCTCTCTTGACCCACCTTGGTGAGACTCGCTGCCATGGTATGCTGCTGGGATGCGTGATTCATGTTACCAGCTTTCCCCAGGGCCTCGCCATCCACTGGACTTCCTGCCAATCCTTCTCTCTCTCTCTCTTATTATTTTGCAAGTCTTGGAATGATGACACTGCTTTTGGGTCCAGAATTGTTGATAATCATTTTGCTCAGCCCAGGAAATTATTAAATGTCTTATGATGATGAACAATGTGTGGCGATGGCCATATGAAATCTTTTACTCTGAAGTAGGACTGGCCTTTTTTTGGATAGCAGAGTCCACGTCAACCCCTCTTGACACCAGGGTTATTGATTTGCTTATATGAAATGGGCAGTTTTGACCCAGTGGTATTTTGCTCCGTATTCTACCATTTCGCGCTCTGGGATGGGATGTGAAATAGGCCCTTCCCTCTCAGGTTTGCCTGAAGCTACAAAGATGAAGAACAAAAGATCTTGTTAAATCAAGGGAAGAAACTGAGAATTGGGCCACTTCCTCCCAACCATGCCATCCCAAGCAAGAGATGGGGCGAGGATGAATAGAAGTGCCAGGCGATTTCTTACCGTTTGGAATGCAACTTGGCTGGCCTCCCTCCCTCCCTCCTCCCCTCCCTCCCCCCCTCCCTCCCTCTCTCCCTC
>JAWPEG010000013.1:5166090-5182664 GCA_035771395.1 Myotis vivesi | reverse complement strand
CCCTCCCCTCCCCTCCCCTCCTCTCCTCTCCCCTTCCTTCCTTCCTTCTTTCCTTTTTAATCCTCACCTGAGGACATGCTTAGAGAAAGGAAGGGAGAGAAAGAGAAACATTGATGTGATTGAGAAACATTGATAAGTTGCCCTCTGTATGCTCCCCAACTGTGGATCAAACCTGGAATCCAGGTAATGTGCTGTGATTGGGAATCTAACTAGCAACCTTTCCGTGCACGGATGATGCCCAACCATCTGAGCCACTCTGGCCGGGTTGCATGCAATTTCTTGTTTGGGTGTCTGCATGGTTGTTACAGATTTCTGATCATTTCTAGAGCCCCATAAAGCTATTTGTTTCTAGCTGTTTATTTGATATTTCCTTGGGGGAATGAGGACTGGGAGCATACGAATTCACCATCTTGAGGATATCACAATAAGTTTAGAAATTTTCACACATTTGTGAAGGAAAAACTAGGAGGGATCTCCTTTTTTTAAAAATTCCCTTTTAAAAATATTTTTTTAAATTGATTTTAGAGAGGAAGGAGGGGAGGAAGATGGAAATGTTAATGATGAGAAAGAATCATTGATCGGTTGCCTCCTGCTCGCCTCACACTGGGGATCAAGCTCACAACTTGGGCATGTGCCCTGACTGGGAATCAAACCGTGACCTCCTGGTTCATAGGTTGACGTTCAACCTCTGAGCCACACCAGCCAGGAGATGATGTTACAATTTTTATTCATTTTTATGCTTAATTTTATATTTAAAATTGTGTATCCTTTTTGTAAATAGTTTCTACCCCAAAAGCTAAGTTTGGTCCTGGCTGGGGGAAGGAAAAGTCTTAAGTGTGAAACAAGTTTTAATTTTTTATTATTTAACTGAACATATTCATTTTTTAAAAAGTCATTTTATGATCATCTTTTCTCTTTTTCCCCCTGAGCTATGAAATTGATCCATCTATCCAAAATCACAGGAAAAAAACATCTATTCTGAGTCATAGAAATAAGCAGAGTAGACAATTGGGATTGAAAATAAACTGTGTGTGTGTGTGTGTGTGTGTGTGTGTATGCTATCTATCTGTATTTAATTGTTAATATGTGATTATATAGAGGTCTTGTAAGAAGGGAAATAATGATTTTAATTGAGACTCTGTATTTCATTTAAGGAAGTGTTTATGAACACTAGTTTTGTAGTGAGAGACTTAAATTTTTATGTTACATCCGTTTGATTGACTTGGAGATGTTGTTTATTCTCTAAAAGCCTCAGTCTTGTTTTTCATATGTAAAGTGAAGGTTATAGAACATGTTTTAGACTTGTAGTAAAAAGCAAATGAGCTCATGCAAATAGGAATTTTAGCATAATCCCTAACATGTAGGAAATACTAATATTAAAAAATAGGAGTTATTGCCCTAACCAGTTTGGTTCAGTGGGTGGAGCGTTGGCCTGCGGACTGAAGGGTCCCAGGTTCGATTCCGGTCAAGGGCATGTACCTTAGTTGCGGGCACATCCCCAGTAGGGGGTGTGCAGGAGGCAGCTGATTGATGTTTCTCTCTCATCGATGTTTCTAACTCTCTATCCCTTTCCCTCCCTCTCTGTAAAAAAATCAATAAAATATATTTTTTAAAAATAGGAGTTATTATCACCATCCTTACTTGTTAAGATACTTGGAGAAGCAGGTAGTTTGGCTCACCTACTTTATAGCTGGGAAGGTCGAGGCCAAGCATTTAAATATTTTGTTCCTAATTGCTTAAGAGTGGCGGCTATAGCTATAGCTTGTAAAATGTAGAAATTATCAACATCTTCCTTCCTCTTTCCATCAGCTCATTAAGAACTACAAATTATAAATGTTTCCAGATTCTGAGCTAAATGTGCAGGATCTGCTGGAAACATTAGGCAGGTGGGGTTGAATTTGGAACTTTTCTAAGAATTTAGTCCCTTCAGTGCTCATTTTGCTGGAAAATCAATGACTTTTGCCAAACACGTTGTTTTCTTCTCTTGACAAAAAGCAGATCAGCAAGTTTTCATATTGCACTATTTTTAATGGCTGGAGCATCAGCATTTTATAACAAGAAAAAAAAATCAAAGTTCTTTAATATTTGGACTAGAAGGGCTTATAAAAATGTTCACATCCACGCACCATCTGGAAAAGTAAGGTTTGATGGGCTGATGAGGCTTAGGGGTCCCTAAGCATCTGGTCAGTGACCTCTTCTTTAAGATATTTGCTCTGCAGGGTGCCACAACGCTCACCTTTCTAGAACTTTACACTGCGAAGGACTCATCCTGGAAAATGAAAACATATATGCATGAATGGCCAAGACTTCTTCCGGGGGAATATTTTAAGGCCAAATGAACTGCAGGTTCATGAGTAAAACCCAACTCACCTGGGCTTTTTACTGCTCCACTGTCGTCCATATTCATAAGTAGTTATGGCCCGGCCAGTTGGCTCAGTGGTTGAGCGTTGACCCATGAAACAAGAGGTCACTGATTCAATTCCCAGTGAGGGCACATGCCAGGGGTGCGGGCTCGATCCCCAGTAGGGGGTGTGCGAGAGGCAGCCAGTGGATGTTTCTCTTTCATCGATGTTTGTATCTCTCTATCCCTTTCCCCTACTCTCTCTCTCTAAAATCAATGAAAAAAAATACATATGTTTTTTAAAAAGTACTTATGGACTGCCTCCATGAGCCCAGCTGGGCTGAAGACAGATTATTCAGGTGAGAACCTGTGCATCTCACTCTTCTAAAGTGGAAGCTTCCCTTTTGCCAAGTGCTCCCAACAATTTCTCCACTGTCGCAGAGTTCGGCCAGATGCAATGCCCCCACTTCCCACAATGCCTCGGGTTTGTGCACATGCAGCAAACGGGTCCTAGGACATGTGTTGGCATAGAGGATGATTTTCCCCATGTGGGAGCAGGACAGGATTTCCTGGATCCAGACAAACTTGAACTGAGGGAGAACACCAATGTACACTTAAGTTGAGCTGAAACTGCTATTGTTTCCAAGCCAAATAGGCCTGCAGGAAATTGTGCTGATTAATTAATTTCTTCTCAGCTTACAGATTAAAGTTTTGACCTCAATATGCAAATGCATGCAAATGAATACAGTGAGTCTCTCCTTGCAGGCTCCCCAATTATGTGAGGTAAACCTGGCTAGGGGAGGCCACTCCTTGGGCCCCAGCTGGTCACCTGACTAAGGGCACATAGAGATGTATGTAGATCATTAGTGATTATGCTAAGGTTGAAGGCATGCCTTTCTTTTTAGCGGGTATTTAGGTGAACTGCAGACTTAAATTTTGTTTTCTTCCATAATGAATATATTTTCTATTGGCCTCAGTTTTATTACATTCTGAACACTGAAAACTTTTTTTTTGATGCCATGCGGGTCCAAGATGTTTTCTTGCCCAGAGTACATGTGTCCCAGTCACAGTGCGGAGCTGTGAGCTGTTGAGTGCTCAATGAAAGTTTGCTGCCCAAACTCTACCAGTGGTCCTCAACCTGTAGGTCACGACCCCTTTAGGGGTCGAACAACCCTTTCACAGGGGTCGCCTAAGACCATTGGAAAACACATATATAATTACATATTGTTTTGTGATTTATCACTATGCTTTAATTATGTTCAATTTGTAACAATGAAATTGGGGGTCACACAACATGAGGAACTGTATGAAAGGGTCTCGGCATTAGGAAGGTTGAGAACCACTGCTCTAGACCCTCATCCAAGCGGCTGCCTCTCTTCCTCTGGGTCTAGAAACCATGACATTTCCTGTATCACCTACTATTTAATGAATACCCCTCAGCAAGAAGGAAAGTCAAAGAAATCTAACAGGTTCCTATCAGTCCCGTGGAGAGTTAAGTCCACATATTCAGCAAAGAACTAGACTTAGAAAAGTCCATCTGTGGTGTGACTGGCATTGGCAAGAAGGGCAGCCTCTTTGGGCGAGCGTTGGGGGAAAGAAGAAATGGGAAAGCTGTCTGGTTCCTGAGGTTCTGCAAGTGTGGTCCCTGGGCCAGCAGCCTCTCCTGGGCATCCTCCCAGCCTTCCCGAATCAGTCACTCTGGAGTAGGTCTAGTGGTCCTTGTGTTCACCTTCCTGGCAGTCCGTCCTTTCAAGTTTGAGATCCATTGTGTAGTGAGGCCACGCCCTTTCCACTGCATCATGGCGCTCCCTGTAGTAATGTCAGACCAGAGTCAGGCTTTGGTCATTGTAGGGTAGCATTTTAGGTAGGTAACACAGATATTCAACTCTTTTCATCTATTGTACAGAGTCCTTATATTATCTACTTTTGCCCTGGTAGTTCTTAGATTGGGTCCTGAAACACAATAAATGATTAATAAATAGTTGTTGAGCCCTGCTGATGTGGCTCAGTGGTTGAGTATCATCGACCTATGAACCAGGAGGTCACGGTTCGATTCTCACTCAGGGCACATGCCCAGGTTGTGGGCTCCATCCCAGTATGGGACATGCAGGAGGCAGCGGATATATGATTCTCTCTCATCCTTGATGTTTCTCTCTCTCCCTCTCCCTTCCTCTCTGAAATCAATAATTAACATATATATATATATATATATATATATATACACACACATATATGTATATTTAAATATATTTTATTGGTTTTTTTACAGAGAGGAAGGGAGAGGGAAAGAGAGTTAGAAATATCAATGAGAGAGAAACATCGATCAGCTGCCTCCTGTATGCCTCCTGTACACCCCCTACTGGGGATGTGCCCACAAGCAAGGTACATGCCCTTGACCGGAATAGAACCTGGGACCCTTCAGTCCGCAGGCTGATGCTCTATCCACTGAGCCAAATCAGGTAGGGCAATAAAAATATATTTTAAAAAATAGTTGTTGAATGAGCATGGATTGATGGAACTAGAACCATGGCTCTGAGCACCTTGGGTTCTGAGGTGCTCACAGACCATGAGAGGGGGTGAGCCCTGCACAGGATGGGCAGGAAAACAGATTTCTCCTTGCAAACTCATGAAGTCAGTTTCATATGCCAGATATTATTTCTTCTAACATTGCCCCACTGGAACCTGAATTGCGACAAGAGCAATTCAGGATATTTTC
This sequence comes from Myotis vivesi, assembly GCA_035771395.1. Taxonomy (NCBI): domain Eukaryota; kingdom Metazoa; phylum Chordata; class Mammalia; order Chiroptera; family Vespertilionidae; genus Myotis; species Myotis vivesi. The sequence goes on along the minus strand of JAWPEG010000013.1, from coordinate 5,177,607 downwards.
CTCCCTTCAGCACTGGCCTGTTCCAACGTCTTACATAACTAACGTTCAGAATAATATTTCTCCAGGGTCACTTTGCTTGCATAAGACCTTTTAGAAATCCTCCACTTGGCATGTTGGTGCATCCATATAGCATCGTGTGAATACCTCTCTGCTAATAATATAAGCGTCTCTCCACAGAACCGGAGTTTTCGTTAAACTAAGAGATTGTCTGGAGAAAAAGAATGCATTCATTACCTTGTGAAATGGTTTCTTCATATTCCCGGGATTTAGCAATGTCCCTGAAACCGGCTTATAAAATGTGTCATATGTGTTTATTGAATACGTGAACAAAATTAGTTCCTGGCCATGGACTTGATGCTCCTCCTATAATCCTTTGTCCCTGCCTTCCAGTCTTGCCCATTTCCTCTTCCATCGCTCTCATCTTTGGCCCAACAAGTCTCCCTGGAGTCCACTGCTTGCTCAACCGGTTGCTCAAGTCACCATTGGGCCACACCCTCCATGTGTTGGGGTAGCACCATATTTTGGGCTTATAATGAAATGCATGAAAGCGAGCCGTGTCGTGGAGAGCCTGGGTCACACTTAAGGGACTCTGCACGACTTTGGACTTGGATCTCTGGTCTAGAACTCCGAGAGCCCGGCTTCCTGAGCAGCTGTGCGCTTTCCTCCTTACACACTTGCTCATTAGTCAGCTTCCGAGGAAGATTTACTTATTCTTTGTAATAAGATTGACAGCGCGATGAGAAGTCAGACAAGAACCGTTGGCTTCTGGGAAGTGAGTGGTGGTCTCTACAGTAAGCACTTTAGAACTGATGTTTCTTAAATGTTTTCTTTTTTCTGAGGGACACCCAGCAGAGCCTTCTCCCTGCAGGGAGGGTCTGAACCTTCATTTCAGCCTTGGCCAGCGTCCCCACTAACCCCCTGGGACACTGAGGGCCAGTTCTCAATAGAAGCAGTTTCAACCGATTCTTCCCCCGCAAGGATGGGGGAGGCCAGTCCCTTCGGGTGAGAGCTTCTGGCAGCTTGGAAATGCGTCCCATTGACACGCAGCCTACTTTTCTGAAAGGACGTAAAGCTCCATTATTTAAGTTGCAATTAGTGGCTTCCCACAGATTACACAGCGCTTCCGCAAGTGCCGTCTCCCGAAAGTGCTTTGTCGACTGGCTCGTGGAGTGTACATCATTGTTCTTTCGTGGCAAAATCTTTCTCTTCCCTTTTTACTCTCACCACTTAGATCCATATCTTCGCAGGTGCGAACCCCAGAGGGCTCCACCTTGGTGTGTACAAAGCCCCCAACTAGGAAAACACAGAAGCAATGTCACGCCTTGCCTTCCAATGGTATTTTATTTTTTTAGCAGAAACATTCATTTTTGATATGTAGCAAAGAAAAGACACAGTTACGAAGAGAACATATTTGCAGTTGTTCCATGTGGCCAGTACTAAGCCAAATAGATCTCTTCACAGAAAAGAAGAACAAAATTAGTAAATGTGGCAGGCTGATTCTTGAGGCCGAACACCCTTCCGATTGCAATGGACACATGAGCAGACAAAACAGTGACTCCATGCCATTGAACGAGGAAATAGTTTTGTCAAAGGCCTTTGGCCTCTGCTAAACACGTGTTGGGGAGACTTGAAAAGGAAAAACTATTTGGCCAAGGCAAAGTAGGTGTGATCATTTCAGGGAGATATTTGGCTGATCGAACATCAGCATTCAGGTGGAAACTAAGAGTATTGTGATAGGTGACCCCTAAATAGAGGCTGCCCAACTAGTGATTGGCAACCAGGAATCAAGTCAGGCCCAGTGCAAGGGTCGGCCATATGTATGTCAAATTTTATGACAGGGGCCTTGACCAGAGCAGAAATCAGAAGGGCCAGTAGGAGGAGCTCTCACAGGTAGGTGGGCGGCCAAAGCCCTGCAGGACGAACTCTATGGTTATACCAGCCCCGCCTCTTAACTTCCTCTGCCCTCCATAAGGAACGTCCTTCTTGCTCTCTCTTCTTGCAAGTGCTGCACATACCGGCTTGCAATCCTTTCTTTTTCACTAATGAACTCTTTTTGCAGACAGAATACCTAGTCGACTTTTTGTTTATGGTCATGAGCAATATTTAGAAGCCCTGGACTTGGCGTGCTCTAGCACTTTGTAGCTCTTCGACACTAGAAATATCACTTGAGTGCTCTTGGCCTCTAGTTCCTTATCTCTGGAATGAAAGAACTGAACATCATCTCTACATTCTCTTCTGGAGCTATCTTAATGTCCTCTATCTTGATAGAAGTTTAAGGTGCAAAGGTTATGCATTTTACAAAGTCAGCAAATGTATAGTTATTTTGTGCACTTTCTTGTGTATGAATTTCACACCTAAAGAACAGCTGTAAACAAACACTGAACTGTCTTCATGATACGTACGCTGCAAAACTTGTGTCTACAGTTTACTTGGAGATCCATCAAAATGAGATGAGTCACATAGATAAACTACTGAAATTGAGAGAGGTTAACAAATTGTCCAACTTTTCACTAGTAAGAATGAAACTGGGTGGCATTTGATCCCAGTTCTGTTTCGCTCTATATCTGTGGTCAGCAAACTGTGGCTCATGAGCCACATGCAGCTCTATGGCCCCTTGAGTGTGGCTCTTCCACAAAATACCACGTGCGGGTACACGTACAGTGCGATTGAAACTTCATGGCCCATGCACAGAAGTCAGTTTTTGGCCTGGGCGAGTCTATTTTGAAGAAGTACTGTTGATATTTGGCTTTGTTGACTAATGAGTTTGCTGACCACTGCTCTATATCCTTGTTCTTCCATTCTCTCCTGCCTGTACTGGAATGAATGGGTAGAAAATTTAAATGACTTGATATGAATCACTATGAAAAGAAAGATTCAGGGAGGAGGTTGGGCGGGGAGAACTGGGAAAAGCTAGAATTCCAAGGATAAGCCAGGTAAAAATCATACAGACTTTCAGCAATGCACTGCTGATTAGCTCTAGTGCTTAGATCTAATGTGAGGTTTCCTGAGGGTTGTGACATTCAGAGATGACTAATTAACCTGTGCAGCAAATCCATTTTATTTGCTGCCATGACACAGCCGATCAAGACTGGCTCACCGTTGGCTCATTTGAAAAATGATTAGGCTTCCCATTTAGACTTAATTACAGTGCAAAGGTTGACAATTATCTTCTCTATAGAAGCATCAGATGCTCCAATATCTCAGTGAACATGTGCCTATAATTATGTACATAATTTGTCTAGCAGAAAATGTAACCCGGCCATTACTTGGATCTTATGCCTATAATTAGAGATCATCCAAAATACCACATGGAAAAAGTGGGTTGGTGGGCTGCTGGGACCAGTATAATGTAAGAATCTGTGTGGAGCTGTTAGTGGGAAGACAGCAGCGACCAGCATCTCTTGGACTGCTGTCCTCTACTAAAAATAATTGGGAAATTTGAGAGAAAGGTGGAAATTAGGGTGGCATAAAAGCACAGTACAATCACTTTTCCAGGATTTGACCGCAATCATTCAAAGTCCCACAAGCACTCAGATTCAACACAACAAAACCCAAACTCATTAGCTATACCTCATCCCCCATAACTGCTACTTCTCTGTGTTTGCTGTCTTCAATAATGGCTAGGCATTCTGGAATCATCTGTAACCATTGTTTCTAGCTTCTTCCTTCCAGTAAAAGAGATGTAATCACTAAATGTTCCTGATGGTGTCTGCTTCTCCCTCTGACAGGATACTTTCATACATCTGTCTTCATCATTCTTTTTTAAAAAAATATATATTTGTATTGATTTCAGAGAGGAGGGGAAAGGAAGAGCGAGAGAGAAAGAAACATCAATGATCAGAGAGAATCATTGGTTGGCTGCCTCCTGCACGCCCCACACTGGGGATGGAGCCCACAACCCGGGCCTGTGCCCTGACCAGGAATTGAACCGCAACCTCCTGGTTCACAGGTTGATGCTCAACCACTGAGCCACACCGGCTGGGCTCATCATTCTTGTATGGTGAGAGTCGAGAGAAAATCTAAGTGGTTCTGCCTTCCTCCAACCTTTCCTCTCTGTTGCCCATCGTCCACATTCCCTATCTGACCCTATCTAATCACAAATCAATATATCTGACCCTATCTAATCACAAATCAATATATGTCACTGCCATCTGGTAGAGTTGGCAATGCCCACCTTTCCCTAAATAGCTTCGTAGGGCACACCAAGAATTTCCCACTTCCCATGATGCTCTTCTGCCCCAACTCTTGCGTTCAGCAGCTGGCTTGCAGACGACTTTCTGGATGTGTTGTGCAACACGCTCATGTTATGAATGATCTTAGTGCCTTCAAGGTTAGGGACTTGAAGTGCCCATTGTCATCTCACTCGTGGTTCTGTGAGTCAGGGCGCAGCGCTGGCTCTGTTGGGTGGCTGTCGTTGATCAACCCTTTGCATCAGCTCGGGTGGAAGCATCTTCTCGGATGCCTCCTTCACTTGCATGTCTGGGGTCTCAGAGCTCCCGGGTCGTCCTCAGGTGGCTTCTTCGGGGTTTCTCCACTGGGCTTAGCATCTTGCAGCATAGACGCTTCAAGGAAGTTTCCCTTTTCACACAGGGGCTGCATCCCAAGAGGCGGGCAGGAGAAACTGCACTCGTTCAGGGCGATGTTAGAGGGTGGCGTGTCGCACCAAGAACTAAATGAAAGGCCGTACTTGATTTGGCTCAGTGGATAGAGCGTTGGCCTGCAGACTGAAGGGTCATGTGTTCGATTCCGGTCAAAGGCATATACCTGGGTTGCAGGCTCGGATCCCCAGCCCAGGTTGGGGTGCATTCAGGAGGCAACTAATCTATATGTCTCTCTCACACTGGTATTTCTCTCCCTGTGTGTCTCTCCCCCTCCCTTCCACTCTCTAAAAATCCATGGAAATATATCCTCGGGTGAGGATTAATTAAAAAAAAAAAGAACTAGATAAAAGGAGGAATGGCCCTAACCGGTTTGGCTCAGTGGATAGAGCATCGGCCTGCGGACTCAAGGGTCCCAGGTTCGATTCCGGTCAAGGGCATGTACCTTGGTTGCAGGCACATCCCCAGTAGGGAGTGTGGAGGAAGCAGCTGATCGATGTTTCTTTCTCATCAATGTTTCTGACTCTCTATCCCTCTCCCTTCCGCTCTGTAAAAAATCATTAAAATATATTTTTAAAAAAGAGGTGGGGGAATGGATGTTGTTAAGGAACATCCCCATAGCTAAGCTCCCTGAATAAATATCTCCTGATTTTTTGTTCTGAGTAATTGAGAGGGGGTCTCCACATCTGAGCACCTGTCCCTTGGTCAGAACCACTAGAGAACTGTGTCAATGACAGCACCCCGTGTTCCAGATTCTTTCCCCAAAGGATTATGAAATTAGCGTTACTTTGTTCGAAGTTGTACGTGAGCTCCCCTCCCTAAGAGTGAGTGCTATGCTGAGAGGCAGTGCTATACTCTGTCCTGCAAAGTGAGGTGAGTCTGCACTGACAGTCATTGGGCCCCGCTCACTCTATACACATGGGACTCTCCCTGGGAACCAAAGAGAAATGTGCTGTCAAGTCCCTTGTAACCTAACTCCTTAGGGGTCCCTGGGGCCGGCTGATTGATTGGACTAAGAGAGAGATTGCCCCTCCCCCTCCACCTACTCCCACAGTCTTCAGGTAGGTGGAGAGAGGCACATACCGTCCAAGCAGAAGTGTTTGGGAATGAATCGGCAGTTGATGGATGAAAAGAGAATAATTACCCACATTAAGAATATTTGCCTTTGAGACATGTTAAAACGCCCATTCGTGCAATTCAGAGAATTCAAACCACTCCAGAGAGGCTCTCTGATGTAACAGGCACAGGGGCCCTCGGTTTGTGAGGCATTTCAAATTCCAAGCAAAACTCCCATCAACAAGCCTGAATATCTGAAAGGAATTTTAGGGCATCCGTTTGTGGAACAGGATTATTAATACAAATTTTGCCGTGCCGGCAGTGACGGGAGCCAGACCCAGGGGTCTGTAAGCCCAGCAGGAAAGGAGTTCATTCTGGAACCTCTGAGGAATTATGAGGGGGCGCTGCTGGCTTTGAGAAGGCGGAACTCCCCTGTCTTCATCCATGACCTTCAGTGGCTTCAATGTGCGCAGCTGCCTTCAGACACTTCTTATTTTGCATCATAGTCCAAGGGGCAAATTCTCCATCCTTCACCCCCCTCCTCTCTTCTGATTCCAGTGAAATTAACCAAAATGTTACTTGAATAATTCCTCATTGAGTATTTGTTCATGGTTTCACTCCTGGGTCTACCATTATGCATTGCATCCTTGCAGACTCGGACAAAACACTCTCCTTAGCCTCAGTTGCATTGGGATGAAAATAAGAATAATATCTTCCGGGCTTAACCCACTCTATTTATTGTAAAGATGAAGGAATTCTTGTAGGAGGCATTTAATTTTGTTCCCATAGCACTTTATTGATAACACATGGAGTGATCATTGCTGGTTTGCACATCTCCCAGTTCATTAGAAAGAGATCGGTCTCTGTGTCTGTTCCTTCTTTTATTAGTTAAATTATTTCATGCCTTGAGCAACAACAAGAACAACAACATTATGTCATGCACTTGTTAACCGGCAGCTGTGTGCCAGGCATGGGGTGTTTATAGCACTGGTATTTTTTGTCCTCTCCTCAACTACCACACAAACTCCCCTTGGGTGATCCATTCGCTTCTCTTACATGTTCATTCAAATTTGTCTTTCCAGCCCTAGCTGGTTTGGCTCACTGGATAGAGTGTCGGCCTGCAGACCAAAGGGTACCAGGTTCGATTCCAGTCAAGGGCATGTACCTCAGTTGCAGGCTCTTCCCTGGCCCGGGCCCTGACTGGGGCTCATGCAGGAGGCAACCGATCAATGTGTTTCTCTCACATCGATGTGTCTCTCTGTCTTTCCCTCTCTCTCCCACTCTCCCTAAAAACCAATGGAAAACTATCCTCGGGTGAGGAGGAACAAAAAACCACACAAAAACAAATTTGTCTTTCCAACACCGTTTCTCTTCTGGACTATAATCCAGCTGCTGTTTAGGCTTTTCCACTTGCTATTCATCAGGCAGCTCAGCTTGATCAGCCTACAAAGAACAGAGTGATACATTTTCGGCCCGTTTACAGATACTCACCAAACCAAATCTCAGATGTAGCCTTCACATATCTGCCTCTTACCCAAACTTCTCACGTAAGTGCAACTTATCACCAAGTGTCATCATTTCTAGCTCTTACGTGTTTCCTGAATCTCTCCCCTTTGATCGATTTTTGCTTTTACCACTTTGATGCCAGCCGTTATCATTTGTCCCGTTAGGAGACAGGTTCCTAATTGGCTCTCCTGCTCCAGGCTGTCCCCATTCTCCACTCCCTTCTCCGCAGTAGCCTTCAGTGGGGTTTCTAGTTTGAGTCACAAGAGACGGAACGGGAAGGCGGGCTGGAATAGCCTCACTCAGGAATCCGAGCAGAGCCAGCACTTTGCAGAGTGCCTGGCACTTGGCAGGTTCTCTGTGCTTGTTTGTTTATGCAAAATACAAAAAGGCGCCCGGCCTGCGTGGTTCAGTGGTTGAGCATGGACCTATGAACCAGGAGATCCCAGTTCGATTCCTAGATGGGGCACATGTCCGGGTTGTGGGCTTGATCCCCCGAGGGGGCGTGCAGGAGGCAGCCGATCAATGATTATCTCTCGTCATTGAGATCTCTCTCTCTCTCTCTCTCTCTCCTTCCCTCCCTCTCTCCCTTCCTCCCTTCCTCTCTGAAGTCAATAGAAATATATTAAAATATATAGAAAGGCATTTTGAAAACAGGATTCTGCAAAACAAAGCACATGGTAATAACATTTACTTGTTTTCTTCTTTCCTTACTTTGTTTATTGTTCTGTTGAGAACTTTTAATACATATTTTTCGTTCTTTCTGATTGGTTATTTACTTGAAATTTTAAGAATTAGAGACACCAAGTAATGGGTGTATGCATTTAAAAACATTTTATTTTATTTTTAATATATTTTTATTGATTTCAGAGAGGAAGGGGGAGAGAGAGAGAGAAACATCAATGATGAGAGAGAATCATTGATCCGCTGCCTCCTGCACATCCCCCACTGGGAATTGAGCCCGCAACTTGGGCATGTGCCCTTGACCAGAATCGAATCCAGGACCCTTCAGTCCACAGGCTGGCACTCTATCCACTGAGCCACACCAGCTAGGGCTAAAAACATTTAAAACAAACATTCCCCGATTTTCCTCGAGGGACAATTATCAGCTTATGCTCCATTAATACTCAGTGACTCTGGCCATTTTTCCTCACTTTTGCCCAAACTTGATGTTAGCATATTTTAAGTCTACTTCATATCGTTATATCAACCTCTCTTTATATTGGGGTTACACTTTGCCATTAATAAGAATTTATAGTTTGATGAAAAGTGAGCACTGCTGTTAGATAAATCTGGATTTTATGCTATAAAGACAATATATTTGACATAAAGTAGTAAGTTGCCTGCTGCCCTTTCAAGATTACGTCAGATGAATTATCTCCTAAATTGGCATGCCGTCACCTTGTCATACCTTCTTGCAATAATGTTTGATTTTATCCACTTTGTATTATTAGCAGTTAATTAATTACAGTCTAATTTTGAAGGTTGCGATAAAGTCTTTAAAGGAAATAATTATTTTTAAAAATATGTTTTTATTAATCTCAGAGAGGAAGGGAGAGGGTGACAGAGAAACATCAATGATGAGAGAGAATCATGGATCAACTGCCTCCTGCACGCCCCCTACTGGGGATCGAGCCCACAACCCGGGCGTGTGCCCTGACCAGGAATTGAACCGTGACCTCCTGGTTCATAGGTCGATGCTCAACCACTGAGGCACACCTCCAGGTGATAGGAAAAAATTCTTATTGTCCTTTACAACGTTTGCCCCTTTGAACCTTTTCAAAATGTCTTGCTCTTCATAAATTATGATAGAAAGTTCTCTTTAAGTGACCTTCACTTAACCTACTCCCAGGATGGTACTGGCCCCTCATGGATGCTCACAGTACACTGAATGTCCATAAACTCCTCACATAAGAAATGGCTTTTGTTTTTTTTCTCCATTCCAAGGTTATTTGTGTAGGATATATTTGTTATTTAATTACTCGATTTAAATAGGAAGTACTCAAAGTGATAAAATATGAACACGAAAAGAAATTTGTTTTTCTGCAGCTAACTTAAAAGCTTTAGAAAAGAACTTGACAAAGGCAATCCATTTAAAAATCTTATGAAATAAGAACGATTAAGGGGAAAAATTAAAAATTTAGAAGAATTTTGCACTTATGTAGCTTTGTCTTATCTTCCAGTTCCAGACATCCTTTAAAGAAACGAAAATCGGAGATCTTAAATAATGGATCATGGATATAATTTGTACAAAAATGATGACAGAAATATTCACATAGCAGACTCCATCCATAGTAAACACACACACACACACACACACACACACAGGCTCTGGTCCCACATTGTATTGTGCAAATGAGTACATCATATAAGTTATTAATTTAAAATACATTCTGTGTGACCTGCATGTCATTTTTAAAATGATTTCTTTCTCTAATCCAATTTTAAAATTAATCAACCGAGCATTGTCCTATTTTGATTACAAAGAGGTTTTCTACAAAATGGAGAATCGCAAGGAGTGCAGAATTCAGTAATAGCATATAATTCTCAGGATTTCTACTTGTCACCATTATTCCATGGACGTATGAGACTGGCACAAACACTACCACAGAAAATTTACTTGCTAATTTTATCATGCTTTTTATAACACAAATACAGGGATTTCCTAAACTAACATTTGGAGCATTGCCTTTTTTATAAAAATTCAGAATTCCTCCTTCTAACTATGTCTTTGCCCTCCACCCTCCCTATCCCCTTGTATTCTTTTTCCCAGAGATGAAAAATAGTTACTGAAGTCAAAGCTCACATTCATCTGTGTGATGATTAACAGCAGAGGAGAATTCGCACTGTTGAAAGATTGTGAAGTCCATTAAAAAATTAATCCTGGAGTGACAAATGTAAAGGCGGAACAAAGGCCATCTGTCTGAGGAGACACATTTTCTACACAGAGTCTAGGTCCTTTCAGTACACGACCGTACCCAGCACTCACAAAGTGCTCGTAGAGACGTCAGACTGTGCCTAGCATCTCGACGTTTCTCAAGATGGCCCGTTTGAAAACGTGATAAAATATGTATCAAAAGTGTTTTAAGGTCTTCCAGTGTGGCTCAGTGGTTGAGTGTCAACCTATGAACCAGGAAGTCACCTTTCGATTCCCGGTTAGGGCACATGTCTGCGTTGCAGGCTCCATCCCCAGTAGGGGGCATGCAGGAGGCAGCTGATCAATGATTCTCATCATTGATGTTTTTCTCTCTCTCTCCCTCTCCTTTCCTCTCTGAGATCAATAAAAAAAAATACGTTTTTTAAAAAGTGTTTTAATTGAATGGCCACATGTAAGGTGATCAAGGACGATTCAGGCTCTCTTCATCGAAACCTATTGTCTCAGCAGTCTTAGGATTCTTCTTAATTCTACGCTGACTTTCAGTTGTTCATCAGTACTACTCATTATTAGAAACACATTTATGGCTCCTGAGTTCTAAACATCACTTCCTTTATAACCTCACTAGAGGCCCGATGCACGGAATTCATGCAAGAGTATGACTTCCTTCCCACAGCTGCCGGCACCGGCTTCCCTCTCAGCCCCGGCTTCGTCCAGAAGGACGTCAGGTCTAATTAGCATATTGCGCTTTTATTATCATAGATGAGAATTTAGATTATAAACTAAATGTTTAGAGAGCTTTTTACTACATCAAGACAATCTCTGACATTCAAGTTCATCCTAATGTGATTCCCATCCACTTTCCAGCTGTGTCTCCTCCACCATACCTGTGCCCACAGCCACTTTTGATGGCTTGCTCTTCCTAGGCCATATCACGAGTATGTCCTTGCTTCTGCGGCCTTGCTCTGGCTCTTTCTCCTACAGGCTTATATCTGTATCCCTCTCTGGACTGTAATACGCTGCACAGTGCTCTCTTCCAGATAGCTACATGCTTCACTCCCTCACTTCTCCCTTGTCTTTGTTTAAATTCCACTCATCCTCCAGGTCTTCCCCTCACCCTGCGGTTTCCCCATAGCCCTAGTCACTTCCTGGAGTTGTAGGGTATCTTGGCTTTGCTCAGCTTTTGTCTTCTGTTTGCCCATGAAGCATGTATTTCTACAAAACAACTACCACTTCCATTTTGTTCCTTGTTCTCTAACATCTGGACCCATGACTACATTTGGTATTTAGCAAATAGTTCTTTAATAAAGAACCTGGGACTGAAGGGTTCCAGGTTCGATTCAGGTCAAGGGCACACGCCCGGGTTTCGAGCTTGATCCCCGTAGGGGGGCGTGTGGGGAGGCAGCTGATCAATGATTCTCTCTCATCATCGATGTTTCTGTCTCTCTCTCTCTCTCCCTTTCCCTTCCGCTCTGAAATAAATAT
>JAWPEG010000013.1:5120939-5165594 GCA_035771395.1 Myotis vivesi | reverse complement strand
TATATATATATATATATATATATATATATATATATATATATTCATTGCTGGCGGTGTTGGGCAAGCATGTTGCTTTTTCGACACAGGAACCTCAATTTCTGTCCAAACGCAACCAGTTGATTCACTCTCATTTAAATCGTAGGCGTTTCCTTTTGCAACGTTGGGTTTTTCTTCCTCTTTTCTCCACAGCTGTCTTGGCAACATCTGTTTCCAGCCTGAGTCAGAGGCGGATGGAAGTGTTTCTGGGGCCCGTCCCAGCCCTCCGACAGGGACTGTCTTTCCTGGAGCTGCCTCCACAAACAGTGTGCAGAGGGTAGGAGGTTGCATGGAAAGAGTTCACAAATGAGCAGTTCACTTGCTTTCTGGTTAGCACAGAGGGTTTATTTTTTATTTTTAATATATTTTATTGATTTTTTACAGAGAGGAAGGGAGAGGGATAGAGAGCTAGAAACATCGATGAGAGAGAAACATTAATCAGCTGCCTCCTGCACATCCCCTACTGGGGATGTGCCCGCAACCAAGGTACATGCCCTTGACCGGAATCGAACCTGGGACCCTTGACTCCGCAGGCTGATGCTCTATCCACTGAGCCAAACCGGTTAGGGCAGCACAGAGGGTTTAAAAGTGCAGGTAATGGCCTGGCTGGTGTTGTCCTGTGGTTGAGGATCAAGCCATGAACTAGGAGGTCACTGGTTGCATTCCCAGTCGGGTTGTGGGCTCAATCCCCAGGAGGGGCCTTGCAGGAGGCAGCTGATTGATGATGCTTCTCTCTCATTGATGTTTCTGTCTCTTTTTTAAAAAATCAAATTAAAAAAGTGCAGGTAATAGAGTTAGGCAAACCTGGGTTTGAATGTGAGTTTTGAGACTTGCTACCGGAGTGACTTCTGACAAATCATTTAATTCCTCTAAGCCTCAGTTTCCTCACCTCTAAACTGGAATGATCATAGTGAGCCTCTCAAAGAAATATTTCAGTAATGGATGCTGATGGACCTCAAACACTAGGTAGAACATCTCTCTCATCATCGATGCTTCTATCTCTCTCTCCTCCCTTTCTCTCTAAAATCATTAAAAATATGTTACAGAAAAAGCACTTGGAAGGATCAGAACTTTACCGCCGATGTCTTTTCTCTCCCTTCCTAGTGCCCTGTTTCTACAGTGAGGGACTGATGGGTTGTTTGCTGCTCCATTTATTTGGACTGCATAATCTCTCTTTATTGCCTTGCTTCGCTCAATAAACCTGAGGGATTCTGGTCACATTCCCACTACAGGGGCACGTGGTGCTGCGAGGATGGGAAGTAAGACCTGAATTATCGTGTAATAAGGCTATAACCATGGAGACGTCTTTCATCTCTTTGAGCCTCAATTTCCTCTTAAGTTAAATGAGACCTGTCTCGCATATCTTACCTCTGTTATGAGCACCAACCGATACGATGGCGGTCAAGTACATTATGCAGCTTTAAGTTCTATAAAAATATAAGCTCTTGCCCTGGCCAGGTGGCTCAGTTGGTTGGAGCATTGTCCTGTGTTTGGAAAGGCTGTGGGTTAGATTCCCCAGTTGGGGTGGGCAAGGCAGGCAACCAATTGATGTTCCTCCCTCCCTCCAGCTCTCCCTCTCTCCTTCTCTTCCTCTTTGTGTTTCTAAAATAAATAAAAATATGACCTCAAGGGAGGATTACAACAAATAATAAGCTCTGTTCATTACTTTATTGCTATGATAAGATAAGGAAGAAGACGTAGATAAAAGTGATCATCCGTCAGTTCTAATTGCTACCTCCCGCAGTAAAGGCCTGGAAGAACCTGTTTAGTCTGAAAGTGACGTTCCTTTCAAAAAGAGCCAGAAAATGACTGATTGAACATCTATGTCTACATCTTGTTAAACTTTATAGGAAAGAGAAAGAGTCAGAAGGCTGACAGTGATGGCTCTTGGGAATATCAGTTGTAAGACCCACTTATACCAGATTTGGTGAGGCTTATGCATATGTAATTATAAAATCTGGAGGTGGGGATGTGTTTTATGAGACCAACCCTTCCTAGGAACTCTCAGAAAACCCCCAAACGAACAGGAAATTGCATTAAAAAAAAATAGAGGCGAGATCTCAAAAGTCAGGCCTTTGAGAGCCAGAGAGAATGAAAGCGAAGTCCCGTGGGGCCTAGAAATATCTCACCTTCTCCGACAGGTTCTCCTCGACTCCCCACACTAGTCCCTTAACCTTGCTCACCATGTGATGTTGGCTAAGATAGTCTCTCTGAGCCTGTGTGCTGGCGAATGTTAAAAAAATATACACACGCATATGCATAAGTAAATTGACTATTAATTTTACTGATATAAAAGATGTGCAGCATGCATTTTGTAAATAATAATAAATATATAACACCCTTTCTTGTAAATTTCCTCTAGCCAGTTGTTTATCATAAATACTTTCATTGATTTTTGCCAAATTCTTATTCCCATAACCAACCTGAGGTTGCAGTTCTTTAGCAAGTATAGTTCTGAAGTGAGGGGTGGACGATAATTTAGTTTGCATTTACAAATGAGATGAAAGTGAAGCCACAGAGACATATGCAAGAATGTCACTTGCTCATCTGTGACATAAGCGACATTTTTGCAGAACTGAATGATGATCATTTCAGAGTTCTGAAAGAATAGTTTATTAATTTGTGTGTTATTTATGATCTCATGGCACCGTATTCTTTTAAATTTAATTGGAATCATTATTATTTTCTCCATAAACTTCTTGGGTCTAGACAAGCAACAAAATAATAAGTTACACTGTTGTTTGTAGCAACTGCTGATTTCTCTGGTGTAAATATTTCTAGTGTGGTCTATTTCAAGCAACAAGATGATCCCACTATATGGGGAGGTGGGAGGAGATACATTTTATCACACCAATCTTTACAACATACAGTTATAATAGTTATAAATAATCTTCTGAGCATAAAATGTAGTAAAATAGGAATTGATAAGTTTTGAGTATTGCCTTTTTATTTTAATTCATGTAATAGTACACTTACATTCTTTATTTTTAAAAAATAATGGCTGTGTTTAAAGCTATTTTGCTAAGTTTCTGAAAATTAAAAATCAACTGCCATGAGCTATTCTAAATTGACTTGAACACACCTTTCTAAGATTTTGAGAACACACACGAAGTGCTTGCTACACTGATTTTTAAAATTAATTCAGGCTCTTTGCTCTGCTCCAAGTGGCACCTTGATGAGGAAACATTAGCAAGCCCCTTGTGAATTTCCCTCTCTACCTTCTCACACCTCATTGCACCAAGAGCCATACTAAAGCCTTCCCTGGTGAGATAGAATCTCAATGCTCACCTTCACATTAGAGTTTGATGCTGGTAGAAAATGATACATTATCACACAATTAATAAATAAATCTGTTTTTTCTGTCTCAGGAATACACATTTCTGCAGCCATTAGAAGTCTCTCTCTTTAAAGATCAATCTCAAAAACATGCTTTTTTAAAAAAAAAAATTCACTTGCCTCATTTTACTTTTGCCATAGCAGCAGGTTAAAAAAAATTCTTCAGGGTGCAATTTTCATTGTGCTTTTTTTCTAGGTCTTTATTCTCCTTACTCTAAAGCGCTCATATTGAAAATTAGTTTCATAGATTTGGAAAGGACACCCACATGGCCAATCCTCTTGAAACTCACTAGACTTCTTTTGTTTTTGACCCTTTTCAGGGCAGTGGGGGCGTAATGAATACACGTTGAATCAACCAATGTAAACTCTGACAAGCACATATTTTATGATACTGCCTCATGGGAATCCAAAGAGCAGATGCTCTCGATCGTGACCGCTTTCCAATTTTCCGGCCGAGGGAGAGAGCTCAGCACATTTGAGGACCAGCTGCAGGCACCCATCCTTGTCTCGCTGCCAACAGCAACGCTGAGAGGCAGGGCCCGGCTTAACACAGAGACAAAGGCCTTTGTGAGCTCACACAGACGGGGATTTTACTGATGGGCTATTAGGGCATCTTCTGTCTGTCTCCCAGATGCTCGGCAGAGGAGCTGGAGAATGAGGCCGTCTGCATTTAAAGTGCCAAGCAGCTGAAATCCCGGGCCCACCTATCTGCTTCGGGAGTCACTGCTCCAGGCCAGTTTCTGGCCTGAAGGGCTTGGCAAAGTCAGAGCTGTTTGCTGCTGGTTCGATTGGATATTTGCCCGTAGAGGTCAAGAGACGAGGACAGAAAGAACTGGAGGGAGATTCAGTCCATTTCCAAATGGGAATAGACCAGGTTTAGTGCAGCTGAGCCCGACCTCAGGAATGAGAGCGCGTGGTCCTTTATTCTCCAGAGTTGGCCTGCTGCTGGCATGAACCAGCGGAGGCAAGACTTTTCAGGTCTGTCTGTGCAGCCAAAGGCAAGGGTCTGGTAGCAAGGCACTCGATCCAAAGGAAGCAGGGGGGAGTCGTGATGAGATGTACCGTTACGGCATGAATCCCAGTGGAGTCAGGAGCCAGATAAGAATGGACCTTGTAGATATCAGTAGCATTTGTGTTAAGATCGTAGGGCTTTTCTGACTTGGAGCGTCGAATCCCAGAGCCACACTTGGGAGCAGAGATGAGGAAAGAATAGCTGAGTTAGGTGCACAGGACGTTCCGGTTTGCAATTCTCAACCACAATTTGCAGCTCAGAGTTCACGGAGTTACTTCTGGTACCTAGCTGGTGCCTCAGAGGGGACCGCGGCCCTGTGGGGGACTCATTCATTTGAGTGTTGCCATGGCTGCTTTCACACTGTGACAGCAGAGTTATGTAGTTGGAACAGAGATTGTGTGGCCTCTGAAACCTACACTATCTCGCTCGTTACAGAAAAAGTTTGCCAAGTCTTTCCTTTTTTTAAAATATTAAATATATTGTTATTGATTTCAGAGAGGAAGGGAGAGGGAGAGAGAGACAGAAACATCAATGATGAGAGAATCATTGATTGGCTGCAAGCCCACCCTGGGGATCGAGCCTGCAACCTGGGCATGTGCCCTGACCGGGACTCGAACCGTGACCTCCAGGTTCATAGGTTGATGCTCAACCACTGAGCCACACCGGCCAGGCAGTTTGCCAATTCTTATTCAAGACCTCAGGCTTCATCCAAAGAGCGAGGGTGTCGGTGTGGCTCATCGTTTTATCCCCCTGTAGCTAACACATGTCCTGGCAAGGATTTCTAGCTTAATGTCTGTTTAATGAATGAATCAATGAGTGAATCCATAAGCATCATTAGTTTTGTATGTAATGTAGTAAGAATCACACAATAAAACATTTTATCAAAAGCATAAGAAAGAAAGCCTGCTTTGAAAGGCATATTGTTGAATTCTTTATATTATCGAAATAAAAATTGGAAAACACATTAGTGAATGATTATGATATTCAATGATATTTGAATTAGACTGATCAAAATGTTTAAAATGCTAATGTGGTATAGGGTTGAAACATAAAATCCTGATTAACCACCCAAAGCAAATGTTTCCATGAAGGACGTCATGTCCTTAACTCGCCAGCCAACCGTTTAGCCTTTTAAAATGAGTCGTGTAACTCACAGATGCTGGCTTCTGATACCATTAGGAAACACGTGTTGTTGCTGGTTGGTTTTAATATATTTTATGTATTTGTTTCATAAATGACCCAAATTACATGTAATACAGTCATATTGCAAATGCTGCTGTTCCGTGGGCAGCCGTGAGTAAGTATCAGTTATTCCTACAGGGACACATTACTGTTTGATTGAAGACACAGACTCAGGCTTTTGACTATAAATTAATATATTAAACACACTTAGGCGTGTATGTACTTAGTGGGCAGCATTGGACTTCATTTTTAAGTTTCATTTAAAATTTTATTTTTTTCCTGGCTTCATAGAAATGAAGTGAACAGATTGGACCTGGGATGGGGTGCGGGGCTCTTGACTGAATGGACAGGTTCCTGCTTGGCGACACCCTCAGCCTTTCACGACTCGCCAGGAGTCATTTACAACGGCATGAATGGCCATGTGTTTTCTGTGCTCAAGGTAGCTGCCTGGATCCAGGAGAAACATGGCCCTGCTTTCCAATGTGATCCACGTAATAGATGCGGAAGCCAGGCCTTGAGAAAGGGAGGCCGTCCGATCAGAAAGCAGCTGTCTGGCTGCCCTTGTTTCCATGCAGCAGCCGTTCCTGAGACCTGACCGGCCCTGCTAAACCGTTTCTCAGGGCTTCGCTCATTGGATGCTTGAGGAAGAGTCAGTCCTAGGTCTAGACCTTATTGATTAGAGCGCAGGCTGATCTCCATGCAGAACCTGCTTCTGTCAGTTTCTGCCTTGGGAAAGGGGCTGGGCTGCTCTGAGCCTGAATCTCCTCCTCGGTGGTGGTGGAGGAAATCATGCCCCCTGGGAATCACATGGTTAGAACGATATCATGGATACAGTAAGTGCTCCATAAAGCAGAGCTATTATTATCTGCTTTTTTCTTTCTTTAAAAAAATATGTTTTTATTGATTTCAGAGAGGAAGGGAAAGGGAGAGAGAGATAGAAACATCAGTGATGAGAGGGAATCATTGATTGACTGCCTCCTGCACGCCCCACACTAGGAAATAAGCCTGCAACCCAGGCATGTGCCCTTAACCAGAATCGAACCTGGGACCCTTCAGTCTGCAGGCCGACGTTCTATCCACTGAGCCACACCAGCCAGGGCTGTTAATCTGATTTTAAACAGAAGTTCTGAGACGGCCGCTTCCCTTACTGGGGACTCCTCTGAGGACATATATCTTTTCCCACAAAGCTGGGCTTTCACTTAGTATTTCACATTCTCGGTCACATGTTCAATCCAATTGTTCCACATAATGAAATGGATCCTAATCTTTCGTTTTTCTAAGAAACCTGATGATGAATTCCTCTCCAATAAAATCTTTGGTCCTAAAGCTTTCCTGTGGTTTGGCTTTTATGCGAATATGTTCCCCTTCTCTTTATAATAAAAAAGGAAATGGCCTGGCCGGCGTGGCTCAGTGATTGAGCGTCAACCTATGAAGCAGGAGATAGAGGTTTGATTCCTGGTCAGGGCATATGCCCGGGTTGGGGGCTCCATCCCCAGTGTGGGGCATGCAGGAGGCAACCGATCCATGATTCTCACTCATCATTGATGTTTCCATCTCTTTCTCCCTCTCCCTTCCTCTCTGAAATCAAGAAAAAAAATACATATTTTTTAAAAGGAACTAGAACTAGCATTTACTGATTACCTATGTTGGGTTAAGTGTCTTCCCTTTGTTGATTGGACTCATGACCGTACAAAACAGGTGTTGTGACCTCTGACAGATGGAAACACTGAGAAAGGTGAGACATTTTTCTAAGGACAATAAAGGGCAGAATGCAAACTGCAGGGTCTCTTCCCTGGACTCACTCAGTCACGTGACAAGGGGAGCTCGTGGTGTCTGGCGACTGCAGCCTGCTTTTCAAGGCAGAAACTTCACAAGCAGGGGCAGGCCAAGTTCAGTCTGTCGCACAACTTCATTATCATTCCGCTGCCTTGGCAGGAGCCGGGCTCACTCTCTTCTTGGGTAAGAGACAGCCAGGCAGGTCACTTCCAGTCACAAAAGTTCTGATTATCCAAACTTGATGTAACAAAATGGCCCAGCCTCCTCAGTAGACAGTCTGGACCAGTGGTCGGCAAACTCATTAGTCAACAGAGCCAAATATCAACAGTACAATGATTGAAATTTCTTTTGAGAGCCAAATTTTTTAAACTTAAACTATATAGGTAGGTACATTGTTATTAGCTTAATTAGGGTACTCCTAAGCTGGCCTTTGCTAAAAATGTCCTCAATCTGATGGAGGTACGTTCGCTGAGGTCGACCCCTTCCAACTCTCCCATCCACACTCGTCTTGTATACTTGTTTCGTCTGTCTCCTTTCGTTCATCCTCTCTGTATGTCCAAACCATCTCCACATACCTTTCTCCATCCTCGACACTACATCTTCTTTCACTCCACAATGTTCCCTAAAATTAACTTAATAAACTTTACTTAAAGTTTTAAGTCAACTTCGCACTGTACGTGCGTGCCCGCACGTGGTATTTTGTGGAAGAGCCACACTCAAGGGGCCAAAGAGCCGCATGTGGTTCGCGAGCCGCGGATTGCCAACCACTGGTCTGGACGTTTCTTACAAAGCTAGACATGCCCTTATCAGAAAATCTCACAGTGGTGGAGCTGAAAGCTCACGTCCACAGAAAACCTCTGCTCATGGGTGTTTAGAGCCCTTGTATTCCTAATTGCCTAAACCGGGGAGCTGCCAAGATGTGCTTCGGGGTGAAACGTGAATAAACTGTGGTCCCTCCAGAGAATGGGACGTAACAGCACTAAAAGGAAATGAGCTATCGAGCCGCGAAAGGACCTGAAGGACCCTTCCATTCATACTCCTCAGTGATAGCAGCCCATCTGAAGAGGCTGCAGACTGTATGGTTTTAACCATAGGACGTTCTGGAAAAGGCAGAATTACAAAGACGGGACCAAGATGAGTGGTCACTGGGGTTGAGGGGAAGGGTGAGGGATGCACAGGTTTTTAGGGCAGCAACACTATTCTGTACGATCCTCTAATGGTGGAAACGTGTCATACATGTGTCCAGACCCCTAGGATGCACACCCCTAGAATACAGTGGGGCCTTGACTTACGAGTGTCCCAACTAACAAGTTTTTCGAGATATGAGCCGTCTCTCGGCCGATTTTTTGCTTCGAGTTGCGAGCTAAAATTCGGGTTATGAGCCAGCTTCAGATACCCCACCGCTAGTTGGCGCAGCGAACGTCACAGTGAACGCCACAACATCAGCCCAGCATCACTTGTCTCACTGGTTCACTTTTTTATTTGACATACGAGTAATTTGAGTTACAAGCTCCGTCACGGAATGAATTAAACTCGTAACTCAAGGCCCCACTGTACAAGGAGATCCTCATGTAAATGGTGGACTTGGGTGGTTCCATGTTCCCTGTGTAGGTTCATCAGCTGTAACTAACTAACCACTCTGGGGGGGGGATGTTGGTCATGGGCAGGTCTATGGGGAATCCCCATTGCACTAGGATTGGCGTAACTGGGTGCCCCAGTAAACAAGGGGCCAGCTCTACCATTCCCACCCTCCTCTCCCCCTCTCAGGCCCCATTCACCCCATGTCTGGCGGGGGTCACCTTCATGGCAGAACAGGGAACAGCAGCCCCCCAGGAATGCCTGGAGCCCCTGATCCTTCAGCCGTGCACCCCTGGCAGCCTGGACGACAGCCCCTTCTGCCTCCCTGCTCACTCACAGAAGAGCCTGAGGACCCTATGGCTCTTCTAGTCTTAAAGGACCCAGGGAGGACTTTCTGTGGTCAGGGGCCACCCTTTGAGGCACCCACCCGAAGGAGAAAATGACAGATAATCATTGCACGCCCCAGGGTTGAATTGGTCCTGGGCGGGCTTGAGCCCACCGAGCCCCCAACTGGGACTCACTCCCCTGGATCTGAGATCAGGCCGGTTTCTTCTTAGCACGGTCTCGAGTCCCATCCCACTGTATTCTTCAGCGTTAACGCTCGTGCTGGTTTGGCCTCAATCTGCTGGGTGAGTGAATGATGTTGTGAGGAGCTGAATATATAGTCAGAGGAGGGGGCTCCCAGGATGACATGGAAGCTGACATGGCCAGCAGGCAGGCCCTCCCGCTGACCTTCTGGATGGCCGTGCACTTGAACCAGAAGGGCTTCTACCAGCAAAGGCCTGTCTTGCTCTGAGGTCATGTGGAGCTTGCCTGGTTCATGCTCCATGTGACACGGGAGGAAAAATCTAGTGGGATGAAGTGACTCACCCACCATCACAGAGAAGGCCGGGAATGGAGCCAGGGTTCCAGCACGCGGGGGACATGGGGTCCTCCTCACCGCTCGGGCTCTGGGGCTGATACCCTGCGAGAAGGCCCAGGCCTCGGCTGGGTTTCCTAAACGGGACTCTGCAAGACTCACAGGCTTCCTGAACGCGTTTCTGTCCACTCATTTAAAGAAAGAAACAGCCCTGGCCGGTTTGGCTCAGTGGATAGAGCGTCGGCCTATGAACTGACGGGTTCTGGGTTCAGTTCCGATCAAGGGCACGTGCCTCGGTCGTAGCCACGGTCAGGACAAGTGTGGGAGGCAACCGATCGATGTGTCTCTCTCACATCGATGTTTCTCTCTCTGCCTCTCCCCCTCCCTTCTATTGCCAGCCTCCAGGTCCCCGCGCTGAGGCAGAGCTCGAGGTTTTAAGAAATGAAATCAAAGCAAAACTGTCCCATTGCCTGCAAGTGTAGGGTCACTGTTTGGGACACAGGTCATGCTGCATCTCATCTCCAGTGTCTAAACCTGGGGGTTTTCAATTATTAAACGCGGGGGCTCAGGACCTTCATGGCAGGCGGTTCCAAGCTAATCCAAGCCGGCTCGAGGGGCACCTCCACGTGGAGCTCACATTTTCCTTCCTAACTTGTCTCCTTACTCCCAGACTCACTTTCCGATACCTGATCCTTCGTCCACTTACGCGTTTCCGATCATTAGCCGGAGCCTCTGGAATTCATCATGTTGTCCAGAGCAAGGGCAAGTTCACGTCCCTCCTTTCAGCGATGGCTCTCAGTTGGGATGTCCGCTTCGGCCCTTTCCAGAAGCAGGCATTTCTGCAGAGGACTAGGCTTCTGTAACAGGACACCCAGCCAGAAAAACGGTCCTGAGGGACAAGAGTGAAGGGGGTTGAGGGGGGACAGGAGCGGCATGAAGTGGGGGGAAGATAACCAGGTTGTGGGAGATTCATTCTGCGCCCCTGTCTGTGATTAATGGTGAGCTCTCCATGGACCGATAGAGTGAACCTGAAATGGCATCTGAAATCATATATTTCTCGTCTCAGCTTGAAAGTCATTTCTGTTTAACAAATAGTCTGAACATAACCTCTGGCAGATCTCTTTCTTTTCTGTCTGATCCAAAACAAGAAACCTCCCATTTCTCATCCCCTTCTTTTCTTCTGTATTTAAATTGGTTTATTTTTTTCTTCCTAACAATAGGCAGGGCTCAGCCGGTCCCTGTCCCCCGGGGGCCCTTACAGCAACTAACAAATCGTCATTTAAGAATCACCCAGTGGCCGAAACCGGTTTGGCTCGGGGGATAGAGCGTCGGCTTGCGGACTGAAGGGTCCCGGGTTCGATTCCGGTCAAGGGCATGTACCTGGGTTGCGGGCACATCCCCAGTCGGAGATGTGCGGGAGGCAGCTGATCGATGTTTCTCTTTCATCGATGTTTCTAACTCTCTGTCTCTCTCCCTTCCTCTCTGTAAAAAATCAATAAAATATATTTAAAAAAAAAAAAAAAAAGAATCACCCAGTGCAAACTAGTCACTTCACTCGGCTTAACACAGGGCCCTTCCATCATGGCATGTGATAAGATGTCGCCACATGCTATATAATTCAAATTAGATGGTGATTACATGCCATATATTAACATTAATTGTGTAACTAGACATAACCATATGTTTATATGTGGATTTAATTATCATCTTTAAAAATCCTATCAGAAAAGATGTATGGGACAGTATCTTAAAAGGGGAAAAGCAGCAAGGAAAAACATGTTCAAATAAGTACATAAAATTAAACAGATGGAGGAAATGCAAATAATCAAAATAGGCTTTTAAATTTGCATTTCATTACCTCGCTTTTGTGCTTTTGTTTGTAAAAATCATAATATTGTGAAAGTTGAAAGTGATCAGGTAGATCAGCCACAGTCCCACCGCCACAATATGACTCCTCTCTAGCCCCTACTTGTGAGCATCTGTGATTATAACATCACATAAGATGGTGGTTGTGTTATGTGATTTGTCACAGTGACTTTTTCTCGTTTATTGCTCAGTATCTGGCATGCACAGGGTTTACAGCAGTGTGGCGTATGGATTCCACGCGCTGACTCTGACATGCATTTATCAAAACCCAAAAGTCCCTCCCTTCTCCTTACCTCAGTCCTCCTCCCCGAGTCCCATCCAATTCCTTCAATAAATGTGTTACCTAGCCTGCCAATGGCTTCCTGATCTTTCTAAATCCAGCTCTTACCTGTTGGGAGCTAAAAGGATCCCAGGAGCTGATCTGCCAAAGGCGTCCTGGAAAGAGTCAGAGGAGGGAGGTTGAGTATAAAAAAGGATATTCGTCTTAGTGCAAGGAAAAGAGGCTTGAAACATTCATGAATCTGTCAATCAATCAATCTATCCACCTACCTACCTACCTGTCTATCATCTCTTTCTATCTATCTCCGGAAGTGTTTTCAATTTTTAAAATAAAACCCACAATGGTGAGAGTAAGCATATTAACCAGGTCAATCCCTTAAGAAGTTTAGATTGCATTCAATGAATGTTCCACTGTTATCTCTATATATATAAAAGCCTAAGCAACTGATCGGTAGCTATGAGACGCACTGACCACCAGAGGACAGACGCTCAATGCAGTAGCTGCCGAGATGCGATGACTTGGCAGCTGCAATTCTTGGGTGACTCACCTGGGACCAGAGTGGCGGGAGCCGGATTTTGGGGTGCATCACCCGAGAACCACCCTCTCCCAATCCGGGACTCCTCGGGGGATGTCAGAGAGCTGGTTTTGGCAGGCCAGGCTGAGGGACCCCACCGGTGCACGAATCTGTGCACTGGATCTCTAGTTTTAAAATAATTGATATTACAGAGGACACAAAAACACCTCATAGTTATTAACTCTCATCCATAAACGATGTGACTTTATCCAAATAAGACCATCTTTTCTTTCCCGTTAGCGTCTTTACATCCCCAGTCCAGATCAAATCTGCAATTATATTTTCCATTCTCTGTAAAATGATGTTCATGGGTATTTCAATGGAAAGGGAGATTTAATTATTATAATTATCCCAACATAATGTTGGTTTCATTCTTTACCAGGAGCCTTTTCATTATTGTCTTAAGAAACTGCAGTATTGGGGTGTGACCACATTTCCTTCAGCATCTCCCTGTCTTGAGGCCCGTATCCAACCCCGAGGGCAGGGGGCTGTTTATCTGCCTGGGTGAAGGAGGTAATTGCTCTTGGCACTTCGTCTGTACTGTTGTCAGATCTGATCACATTACAGCGTGGCTCGCTCTCCGGTCTGCACACTGGGAAAGGTGTAGCTGTTCCCTGCTTCACCCACTAGCTGCTTAAGGTGCCTGGTCCTGAAATCCCAGACAGACGTACTATTTGGTGGTACGTTTCTCTGCCCTCGTTTTTAGCCCCAACATACATGTCTGGACCCTACCACTCTAGGACTTCTCCCAACTGAAGATGTATCAAAAATGGATACTCAAGCCCTAGCCGGTGTCGCTCTGTGGGTAGAGCAGCGGCCTGTGGGCTGAAGGGTCCCAGGTTCGATTCCGGTCAAGGAAATATGCCCGGGTTGTGGGCTCAATCCCCAGTGGGAGGGGGTGCAAGAGGCAGCCAATCCATGATTCTCTCCCATCATTGATGTTTCTATCTCTCTCCTCTCTTCCTCTCTGAAATCAATAAAAATATATTTTTTAAAAAAGAAGAAGAAATGGCCCAGCCGGCATGGCTCAGTGGCTGAGTGTCAACCTATGAACCAGGAGGTCACGGTTTGATTCCTGGTCAGGTCACATGCCCGGTTGCGGGCTCAATCCCCAGTAGGGGGCGTGCAGGAGGCAGCCAATGGATGCTTCACTCTCACATAGATGTTTCTCCCTATCCTTCTCTCTCCAAAAATCAATAAAAAACGTATTTTTTAAAAAGAAAAGAATTCAAAAAATTGGACTTGGTTAATTTTTAAAAAGTAGAAAAATGGGCGGAAAACAACATTTATGGAGTAAAATGAAGGGGTAATTAAGTCTAAAAATCCCACGTTGTTTTCAAAGGTCAGGGTTGAATCCAAAGGCCCAATAGAAGGGAGGGGAGGAGCGTGAGGAATTAGTCACTTCCGTTTCTTTGGTGGAAATAATTTCCAATGGAAAATGACATCAGTCATTTATAGGTGGTGTTTCTGATAAGACAAACACGGACAAGAAGAAAGGTCATGGAGTTCTGGTCTCAGATGGAACTGAAAAGTGAAGGAAAAGGGTCCCCATTTCTCCTTCTCCCTCTTTGCTCCATTTGATCGGAAGAGTAGGATCCTGTTAACCCACAAAGAATCCAGGTCTCTATTAATAAATGGAGAGAGGCCTGGCTGGCTTGGTTCAATGGATAGAGCGTCGGCCTGCGGACTGAAGGATCCCAGGTTCGATTCCGGCCGGGGACGCGTGCCTGGGTTGCGGGCTCGTTCCCCAGTAGGGGGTGTGCAGGAGTCAACCAATCCATGATTCTCTCTCATCATTGATGTTTCTCTCTCTCCTTCTCCCTTTCTCTCTGAAATCAATAAAGAAATATATTTTAAAATTAAATAAATAAATAAATAAATGGGGAGAAAAATAGTTTTACCAGTTTTAGGGTAAAAGGATATTTACACATAAACAAGAGGAATATTTTTAAAAATCACAATAGAAAGTTAGCAGCTAAATGTTTATTCTCGTGGCTATCGTTAAAATTGGAATTTTTCCAAATAAATTTAGTGTAGACCCTGGCCCATATGAATAGAATCAGTGAACTCAGTTTCCTGTATAACTTGTCACTTCCTCCTTATGTCTCTTTCCTTTGCACGGGAAGCTCACTCAGTCGTGGACTCATGTTACTGTTGTCGTCCTGGTGAAAGCTTTCCCATGTCAAGTTAGAAAAACTTTCTCCTGGCCAAGCCAGCGAGGACCACAGAAATGTTTTGGTCTGCCAGATGTTACTCGCAGTCTCCCACATAGAGGCTTATGGAGGGACTTTCATGGGAAGCAAAAATAGTCTTCTTGATAAACAATATTTTCAAGTTCTTTCTTAAAATAATTTATTCGTATGTATTTTTTTAATATATTTTATTGATTTTAGGGAGGAAAGGAGAGGGGGAGAGAGAAACATCAATGATGAGAGAGAATCATTGATGGGCTGCCTCCTGCACGCACCCCCCCACCCCCACCCCCACTGGGAACCGCAACCCAGGCATGTGCCCTTGTCCGGAATCAAAACTCGGGACCCCTCAGTTCACAGGCTGATACTCTATCCACTGGGCCACACCAGCTAGGGCTGTATGTATTTTATATACATCGATTTTTCATATGCTATGTGTTTCATATGCAAAGATCCTAGTACACACTCCCTACCCACAATAAAAAATAATAATAGCCGAAACCGGTTTGGCTCAGTGGATAGAGCGTCGGCCTGTGGACTGAAAGGTCCCAGGTTCGATTCCGGTCAAGGGCATGTACCTGGGTTGCGGGCACATCCCCAGTAGGAGATGTGCAGGAGGCGGCTGATCGATGTTTCTCTCCCATCGATGTTTCTAACTCTCTATCTCTCTCCCTTCCTCTCTGTAAAAAATCAATAAAATAGATTTTAAAAATAATAATAATAATAACTTGCACAATAAGGAATGGACATACCCTGTCCATTGGCACTGATAACTCATGTCTACCATCTATAATTATTTTTTCATTTGCTAAGTATAATTCAGATACTGTTTAGGACTGTGTCACCTACATAGGTGAATAAACCATAGTTTCTATTTTCAAGGAGTTTGAGGAAGGAATGATTTCTGAAGTAAAGATGGCAGCCTGGCCGGTGTTGCTCAGTGTTTGAGCGTCATACTATGAATCAGGAGGGCAAGATTCGATTCCCAGTCAGGGCACATGCCTGGGGTTGTGGGCTCGATCCTCAGTAGGGGGCATGCAGGAGGCAGCCGATCAGTGATTCTCTCGCATCATGGATGTTTCTGTCTCTTTCTCCTTCTCCCTTCCTCTCTGAAATCAATAAATTATTTTTTTAAAAAGATGGCAGGAGGGGTTATTGATAATATGTATAATTTTATCTTTTCCTCCTTTTTATGTCCATGCTCAACTCTTAGTATATGCAGTAGAACTGAACATAATTAAGAGATATGGTTCTAGTAGCTCCTGGTTAGAACATGGATACACTATGTCCACCATTCAAAGGATTATGATATAAGATGGTCTCCATTCCATTTCTGATTTATTAAACATGTGAGAGTCAAGTGCAATACCAGAAGCCAGACACAGCAATAGTACATCTCATATTTCATCCATCCCAGTCGCCCTGCCTGGAATGTTGCTCCCCGTTTCTTCAGCTCCCTCAGTACATGACCCCTGGCTCTGTGTTTTAGGGTTAAATACTTCCACCGTATCAGATCCATCATTGTTCTTAAGTGATTTTCTGTGATTCCATTCAGATTTTCTGTCTGGCTTATTGACCAGCTTCCTACTTGATTCTCAATTTTGAAGAATTGCCCATGGTTTTACGTCAAACGTGGCCTAGCCTTGACTCTGAGGATCATGTGACAAACTGGCCACCACCCTACCCTAACTCTGTCCATCAAGGTGCATTCAAAAATTCAGAGAGAATCAAGATGCTTGAAAGACTGTGGTTTGTCTGAAGGGAATATGTTTAGAATGGATGTTGTAACATACCAATGCACTGGTCCATGGCACTTTAGATGGTGGTCTTTTAAGACAGTTTATATTCTAAATTCCTTTTCACACACGGTTGATGGAAGTATCAGTTATGATTCAAGTCATTAAGGCTTTCCATTGTAACCAGCCAGTGTGACTTAGACTTGTAAATTTAATAGACTCCATCTGTCATATCTAGTCCATCCTTCCATATTTGCCTTCCAGGAGAAATAATAACCAATTTGCCTGCCTAAGCTTTATCCATTCAAAACCAATTGGTCACAGAATCCACGAATTAGTAGTACAAGGCCAGTTATGTTCCAAAGATTAAATAAAGTTGGTTCTTGTTCTTGAGACATTGGCACACTTTTTTTTTTGCAAGACACTTTTAATTTTTGAAATATAGAGATTGTAACAGGGAAGTAGACTGCCCTTAAGATATTTAAAATCATCTTTCTTATTGGTGAATTGTCCTCAAACCATGAAAAGTCATTTTAATTTTAGTATAACCTGTTTGCCTGAGAGGGGCATTGCCCAATATGAACATTTGAGAGTGAATGTGAGGGCTGGGATTAATTTTTCACAATTATGCTCAGAGCAAGAAGTAGTCATTCCTGTTATTAGTTGGTACTCCTTAGGGTTGATACCGCTTTGAAAAGATCTGGGAAAAGAAACCCAAGAGGTCCTTTAACTACAAAAAAAGCATTTATCCTTTACAACTGTTTAAGAGAAACAGAGTATGTTAAGAGCGAATGAATTGGCTGACCAGGAACAGGTGAAGCAGGAGAAAAATCTCATTTTAAGAGAATATGTATCTAGGAGTCAGAAAATGTTTTAGATCCTTGTTCATGTCTGTACATGTGCTCATGTAATCAGACAGCATCCTGTGATGTGACTATGAATATCACAGCTCTGAAATGGTTCAGTGGAGATGTGAAAATAATAACATTTATTGAGCATTTATTACATAGCAGGCACGATGATCATTGCTACATATGAATGACCTCCAGGCGTCCAAGGACACGTACTAATTAAGGACTATCATGTTGTCTATTTTATAGACCAGGAGACCTAGACTCAGTGGCGTTAATTGTCTGATGTTCAAGAAGCAGTGGAGGCTCTAACCTTGATAACATTATGGATGTCTTGCACGTTCACCATTTTGCTGAACTGCTGGGAGAGAGAGGACTTGACTCAATATTTAATGAGCCCAAATGTAGGTCAGATTTTAAGTGAGGAAAAGAAGCTGTAGTAGTGTGAAACATGGAACACAAAAAAGTGGTCTTGGGTTAAAAAAAAAACACATATTCAGCCCCAGTGGGTTTGGCTCAGTGGATAGACTGTCAGCCTGCGGACTGCAAGGTCCTGGGTTCGATTCCGGTCAAGAGCACATACCTTGGCTGCAGGCTGATCCCCGGGGCACGTGCAGGAGGCAACCAATTGATGTGCCCCTCACATTGATGAGGATTAACAAAAAATAAAAATTAAAAAAATACATATTCATATATATTCACTTACATTCCATTTTTTTTTTGTATTTACCTACTATTAGAAATTAATTTCCATAGAGTCCTGTCCCCTCAACTGATGGAGGATGCACTTACATGACACCTCGGGTGGTTAACACTGGGATGAGTCATTTGCCAAGTGACTCTGGGATCATCAAACCCAGGACCAGTGGCCCTGGGAAAGAGGCATGGGTGATAAACAAAGTCAGTGAAGCACTGATATTATAGTCAGTTTTAGTTGGAAATTGTCTTTCAGGATTTGGATTGTGTAATCGTCACTCTCTCTGCCCTTTCATAAGCACTAGGTAGATGGAGACCAATGGAATCATAATTTTTGGCCAATTTCCTGTGTTCAAAAGCACTGCTCAAGAATTCACTCATTTTCGGATTAGAACTCTCATGGTCCTTCATCCTTGAAAGCGCTATCACCCTCACTGGCTCGAGGCCAGCCTGCTTTCTGCGCTGGAGGCTGCCTTTTGCTTGAAAAAGAAGCAGCTGCCGGGAACTCCTCAGATGCTGTCTTCACGGCAGATAGCAGCAAACATCTGCCGGGCACGTGCTAATTGGTCTTGATCCTCCTCACTTTCTGCCGCATTACTCAGCCAAAGCCAGGTGGGCACACGTCAGCAGACGACAGTGAGAACTTCCTGACGGAGGATAACAAAGAGCCGTGGCCTTGGCCGGCTGCATTCCAACTCCAGCTCACGGCCAGATGAAAGATCACACAGGTTTCAGCTCGAGGTTAATATATGTGCGGGCATTACTTCACTGACTTTGTTTATCACCCATCTGCTCACGAGATGGAAGATGATTTACTGCTTCCAAGAGGTTTATTTTAAAACCACTTCCCGGGGCCAGGAGAGCCACTCTGTGGTGCAAGAACAGCCAGATTTCCAAATACTGGCCTGTGTGGCCGCTCCGCTAGTTGACAGATGCTCATTGCTAGGCCCAAATACTATAACTGTGGTCCATGAATGTATGTTTGTTTGGATTATCAACTGATGAGGACTCATAACCCCTCCTTCCCTGTCACTGATGGCGTGTGGGACCTGGGACAACCTCCCTAATCTTTCTAAAATATGAGGATGGATCATAGAGTTTGCTTTGGGGAGGACTGGTGAGGATTCAGGATTATTTTCGTTATACAGTGGGGCCTTGACTTATGAGTTTAATTCGTTCCGTGATGGAGCTCTTAACTCAAATTACTCGTATGTCAAATCAACAGTGAACGAGTGAGACACGTGATGCTGGGCTGATGTTGTAGCGTTCACTGTGACGTTCGCTGCGCCAACTAGCGGTGGGATATGTGAAGCTGGCTCGTAACCCAAATTTTAGCTCGAAACTCAAAGCAAAAAATCAGCGAGAGACGGCTCGGATCTCGAAAAACTCGTTAGTCAGGACACTCGTAAGTCAAGGCCCCACTGTAGATAGTAACTAGTGCCTGGTAAGTGCTTGGTGGGGCCATGGTGGTGAAATGGCAGTCATAGTGGTGATGGCAAGGACCTTGGAACCAGCCCTCTTTAAAATATATATATATATATATATATATATGCATTTTTTTTTATTGATTTCAGAAAGGAAAGGAAAGGGAGAGAGAGATAGAAACATCAGTGATGAGGGAGAATCATGGACTGGCTGCCTCCTGCACGCCCCACACTGGGGATCGAGCCTGCAACCTGGGCACGTGCCCTGACCGGGAATCGAACCGTGACCTCCTGGTTCATAGGTTGACACTCAGCCACTGAGCCACGCCCGAACCAGTCCTCTTACGCAGGGATTGCTGGGACATTTGGAAGACACGTGGCCCTTGCAGCCCAGGGACAGCAGTAACTATCTTTGGCTCCTTTTACCTTCGTGCCCCTGGCTGCCCCATCGACCGCACATACCCGGCTCTTTGTTGATTCTCCTAACAGGACCCTCCCAACTGAAGTTGCTCTCATGACATGGGTCCTGTGAATTGATTTAACACTTGACTAGGAGGCTTATTTTGTTCTGAATGTTCAAACATAGTTGATCCTTCAATCAGGACCTAACACACTGTATGTGAACCATGGTCTTCCCAAGACACGAACACAGGCCTCTGCCCGAGCTGTTGCGGAAAAAGCCGGCCTGGAAAAGCCCATGTCGAATTCCCTGTGGCTCTTCAGGCAACGCTGGCCCATGTTTGCGCAGGTGCAGGCCCTGCAGTGAGTTCAGAGGGCACATGATCATGCTCTTGTTGTTCTAGAAAGCTGCCACTGGGTGCATCTGTGTCACGTGTGTGTGCGCGGGCGCGCTGGTTTTAGGACTTAGGACACAGTGAATGCTTCTTAAAGGGAAATTCAAGCCAAATTGGGAGCTTTGCCCTTTCTGGAGGCATCTGAATGACTACTCTAAGGCAAACAGTCTTTGCGTTTCACATTGTCAAGTCTCAAACTATCAGTATTTGACTTTTAATCATTTTGAGAATACAGCCAAAACAATGGTCCCCAAATCGTTTTTCGGAAGGCCAACGACCAAGTCCAAACGACAGCAGCTACACCCACAATTTCTATTTTTCTAAGTTGACAACTGAGCTCCGTATTCGATTTCAGATGACTAGGAATAATTTTGGATAGCCAGCAACCTATTGCCAACCTCAGCTGTTTTTTTTTTTCTCCCATAAGTTCATTATTTGCTAATGCTTTTCTTGGCTACAAAACTCATAAAATTCCCCTGAGTTACTTATTTTGGTGAAATCTCAGGACATTTGCTCCATTTGTTCAGCATCTGTGTCGGACAACATCTGGAGCTGAGGAAATGCCCCTGCTCGGGGTGGGATGCGTAAATGAAATGACTTCTTCATGCACTTCAGAGGAGATCCGAGAGCATCTTTCTGACCAAACAAGCCCTTTTGTTCTCTTCCAGCAAGTGTTTCTCATTAAAAATGTCATCTCGCTAATAAATTGCCTTGTTGCCCCTGCAGCTGGGCCTATTGTATGCAAGGTTTTGAGTGCACTCTGATTCTCACAGGGAGCAGAAGGTGAGAGAAAAATGGGACTTCCCCCCCATTCTGTCTGCATGAAATGCCTTTCATTCGCCTTTGTATTCTACTGAGAACTTGACTTTATGGGAACCTTCGAGGCTCCCAAGATTCACTGCTTCTGGTCAATTGTCCTCAAACATTCCTCTCAGATACTGGACAGTCATACTTGCTCCTGGGGATTCCAGCTCAGGCTGAAAAGGGGGCATTTGGGGGATTATGTCCTAGTGATTTATTTTTTTTGCAAGAAAATGTTTGACTTAGCCAGTCTGTAGTCTCTGCCATAACATTTATACACCAATTTCAGGATGGCAAGAATGAAAAGAGGATAAGGAGGGAAGACGAGAGGGAGGGAGGGAGGGAGGGAGGGAGAGAGAGAGAGAGAGAAAGAGGGAGAGAGAGAGAATGAATATCATGTATTCTTTTAGGAGCCACACAAAAGTTTCAGAATAACCTTAGAAACAATAATCCAAGCTAGGTCCCAAGAGCTGAGGTGTGAAAAAGTATCTGGATTTTGTATCTCTGGTCAGAACCAAATCTGAATATAAAAGGGTCAACTTTGATCAATTTCCTTTCCCCACATCCCTACCCCTCCCCCCTTCACTCAACTCTAGAATTAACCTCTATCCACCAGGTCAGCTGGGGCTCTGTACCTCCAAACTTATTTTCCCTGGGTATTCAATCCATTTTCTACATGGAACCTAAAAATAAATCTAAAGAGAATGACCTAATTGGAAGAGAGAAGAGACGTGGCTGGCACTCAAGTTGCTTTGCACTGGGAATTCATTTGGAATCTCTAGGTTCCCTCTGATTCCTCTAAAACCTAGAAGGGATGGATGGATACAGGAGGCAGGAGGACAGAATTGGCAGGCCTGTCATGAGCTGGGCGTCTGGACTGATTTTGCACGCAAGTGTCCTAAGTTTCTTTCCCAAACACAAAGTAGGTCATCATCAACATCTGCTTAGTGATTGTTTTGTATCTGAGGAGCAGATCCCTGAGGCCAAGGCCCATGAGTGATATGGAAGCTGATTCTGCCTCGTGCCCGGGGCCTCTGAGGTTCTGATTGAAGAGATCCTAGACCGGCATGCCTCCTACCCTGTTAGGCATCAGTGAGGTGCTGCAAGGACCCCTGGAGGCACACAATCTAAAAACCATCTACCAAGGGTCTTACAAACACCTCTGCCAACCATCTCAGTCCCAGAGGCCTTACAGTCTACATGTGGGACAACTTTTTAAATACTTTCACATCCTATATAATAAAAGCGTAGTATGCAAATTCCCCCCTCGATGGGGAGTTGTATGGGAGTTTAACAAGGGGGCAGGGCCAGCTGTGGGGAGGGCACTAGGGACCCTACCAGTACACAGATTTCATGCACTGGGCCTCTAGTGTTGTAATAATTATAAATCCAAGTCACAAAGACAACAGAAGCCAAGAGTCTCAGTGAACTGGGAAATCAAGGGGAGCATTGCCAGGTAGTTAGTGACTGAGGTATGCTGGGACACATGAATTGGCCTGGGCAGTATCAAACGCATGAGGAGCTTTGACCTTGCTGGATATAAATACCTACAATATTTACACTGGGATTATAATTGTCTGTTCATTTAACAACTTCATTAACAAATTCAGACAGTGGGCAGGGCAGTGAATGAAAATCTCCATGTTCTTTTCAACCTTCTACGTGAGCAGAGGGTCAGGCTAGGTCTGCCTTTCTGTGAGGAAGTCATGCCATGTCTCCCGTGAAGGTCCAGGTGACTGTATAGTCTTAAGTACGTCGTCAAAATTTCATGAAGAAGAAATCTATAAGTTTCGAATTTGACAGATTGTACCTTTTCCCAGTTATTCACTTACTCCAGAAATGTGAATTGAGAAGACCCTTCCATTTGTCCAAAGGAGGGTATTGAGAGATGTTTTTGGTAGAATAATAGGAAATTGCTGACATCAGCCCATTTTTTACCTACAAAACCAAATTCATCTAATTCAACCTCCATGTTGTCCCGAATTTTTTCAGAAGAACTAAATGACAATAGTAATAATGGCAATCTTGTTCCAGGTTTTAGTGAGAATTCCTTGAGTCCAGTGTTTCAGTGTTAGGCCTGATGATGACTTGATTTTAGGTCAAGAATCCTTAGCAAATTGAGGAAGTGTGTTACTGTCCTGCTGACCTGATAGTAAAAGTTTGTAGAGGCCTGGGACTGGCTTCACCTCTTCTCTTAACCAGTCAGAGAAAAGACACATGAAGGAAAAATGATATTATTTAGAGAAACAAAGCCCTAGCTGGTTTGGCTCAGTGGATAAAGCGTTGGTCTGAGGACTGAAGGAGGTCAAGGTTTGATTCCAGGTTAGGGCACATGCCTGGGTTGCTGGCTCAATCCCCAGATGGGGACATGCAGGAGGCAGGCGACCAATGATTGTCTCTCATTATTGATGTTTCTATCTCGCTCACTCTCTCCCCCTTCCTCTCTGAAATCAATAAAAATGTATTTTAAAAAACGATATTGGATAGAGCACTGATTTCATCAGAGACATACACCTTTGTCAAAAGAAAATTTTGAAGCTTAGTTAAACCGAGTTAAATAGTTTTATTTCTCCTAGCATAGGAGTTGTCAGAGATTGCAACAAGCTAATATACATTTGAATCTCTGAAAAGGCACCATTGAATATAAAAAACACACTTTTATTTACCAACAACCAACAAATAATTTTGAGGAGAATACATCCAAAGAGTAGCGTTCCCTAGAGCTGTCCTTGGAAACCCATCTCTGATTCCACACAAATCTCTATTCTTTCCTTCAGGACACAGCTGGCTATAATGGGGGAAGCAAGCATGACATTCAGCCAGATCTGGGTTAAAATCCCATCACTGTCACTCACCAGCCATGCTTACTTGGACACATTATTTAGTAGCACCAGGACTCGGCGACTTCATCTGTGAAAAGGGGGATAAAAACCTTCAAAAGTATTGAATTGTTGGCGAGGATTGAGCGAAATGGAAAGGATTGAGCACTATTTAGCATAGCGCTTGGCAGACAGTTGGCGTTCAGTCAAGGATCATTCCTTTTCTTTCTCCTGAAGCAACTCAGTTAGGGCCTGCATCCCCTCTCTGGACTACCGAAGGTACTTTCTAAAGCAGTGATGACGAACCTTTTGAGCTCAGCGTGCCAGCATTTTGAAAAACCCTAACTTAACTCTGGTGCCGTGTCACATATAGAAATTGTCGATGGTTGATATCTGCAACCATAGTAAAACAAAGACTTATATTTTTGATATTTATTTTCTATATTTAAATGCCATTTAAAGAAGAAAAATCAACCAAAAAAATGAGTTCGCGTGTCACCTCTGACAGGCGTGTCATAGGTTCGCCATCCCTGGTCTAAAGACAATCCTTGTCATTGGCCCTCATCCAAGGACCGTCTCACAAACAGGACCTGCCGGGCACAGGATGTAACAGTTCTCTTTTAAAACACACACACACACGTTTTTATTGATTTTTAGAGAGAGAAGAAGGGAAAGGGATAGAGAGAAACATCAATAAGAGAGAAACATCCATCAGCTGCTGCCTGCACGCCCCCTGCTGGTGATCGAGCCCACAACTCGGGCCTGTGCCCTGCCCTAGCATCAAACAGGGACCTCTTGGTTCCTGGGTTGATGCTCAACCACTGAGCCACACCGGCTGGGCGGATGTGACAGTTCTTGTACCGCGTGGATGTGGAAGATCAAGCCTTATTAGGTCCCTGGTGCATCCACCATGGCATCACTTGCGTTTCCATTTGCTTGTGTGGGAAGTCTCTCACTCTGCACATCTCACCTCTCCTGAGGCCTCTTCCTCGTTCAACTGCTTTCCCAGCCCGGCCAATCGCATAGTAATTTACAGGTGAGGAAAAGGAGGCTCAGAAAGGCTGAGTAATTTCTCCAGGATCACACAGCAAGTGCTTGGCAGAGATGGGCTGCAAATCTAGGTCTGTGGGCTTAGGCTTTAGGGCTCTGGACACAAAACAGCTCTGTCACCACTCACTTTATAACGTGGCTATCACAGGACAGCCTCTCCCCCCCCCCCCCGTCACCTGTTGTTCAGATTCCACATTTTTATAAAATATATTTTTATAGATTTCAGAGAAGAAGGGAGAGGGAGAGAGAGAGAGAAACATCAATGATGAGAGAGAATCATTGATTCCCTGCCTCCTGTACATCCCCCATTGGGGATGGAGCCCGCAACCCTAGCATGTGCCCTTGACTGGAATCGAACCCGGGACCCTTCAGTCTGCAGGCGGACACTCTATCCACTGAGCCACACCAGGTAGGGCCCATTCCACATTTTTAAAGATGAGAAATCGCTTAGTTCTAAACTGCATTTCCAAGCATCTGGGCAATACATAAAGGTCGTTTTTACAAGATCCTAGAGAAGTTATATGACTTGAGCTTGTAGGAGATGGACTGCCTGCTGTGAATGACATGATAGTTTATTTGCAATGCCTTCCTGTCTCCTCCGCCCCCCCCCCACACGCACACACACACACAGGCTCTGAATCTCACATGCACATATGACTCATTTGCCCACAGTTCAATGAAAGACCTTTACATCTGTTTCCTGCTCGTGATGAGCATGACTACAAATGCATGTGACGTAGAAGGGCCGGCTAGTTCTCCTGGCCTACAACTCAACTGAAATCATAATTCTGAGCTAGATCCCTTCTCTCAGTGTTAATGGGAGCCAGCTGCCTCTTGTTAATAATAATGCATGCTGGGGGGCAGGGGTTGAGGAGAGAAGGGGAGCAAGAGAGCTATTTTTAGGTTTGGTTTTGTTTTCCCCTGTCTAGCGAGAGACAATGTGAAATTTCAAAATATACTTATGCTGGAAATTTACCAGTATTCATATAAGGCACCTGCATCATTTACTTCCCTGTGAAGGAGGTAACATACCATTGGAAAGTTATTTCTATTTATATATTTTGTTTGTTGTTTATTGGTACGATTCCCTCGCTCCAAAATAGGAGATCAGTACTAATGTCAACATTGTATATTGCTTTTCCCACTTAAAATGGCACTTTCTCAATCTTAATTCCATATAAATTGTGAAACGAATAGATGAGAAAGTATAGTTGCACTATGCAAATTACTTCATTGCAAATAAAAATCACGCATTTCAATCTTATGATTACTGTGTCAAAACATTATCCATTATAACCAATTCTTGTAATGAATAGGTCACTAATTTAAAAATTGGACATTCAAAAGGAGACTATTTTCAAGTGATAATAAAGAATTAGTTTTTAAATGAACCCTATTTATATGCAAAGCAATACAAAGTGCGGCCTATTCTAAAATAATTTCTCTTGGAAATTTAGGAATACACTGGCCATTTGAACAATGCTTTTCTCTGCCTCGTCTCCATTTCCATATGCAATTGTTCAATTATTTTCTAAGTGAACTGAGTCCTGCCTACTATGCTCATGTGTTTGTCAGAACCATGGGCTCTTGATTAAGTCATATAAGATTTAGAAATAAAGCACATCAACCAGATAACCCAGTTATTCAATAGCCCCAATATTCCAAAATACCTCATCTAAAATGAAGGTACAATGGCCACGACATGGAAACAACCTAAGTGTCCATCTATAATAATAAAAGGGTAACATGCTAATTAGACCAGACGTCCTTCTTGGCACCATTTTGGACGTCCTTCTGGATGAAGCCGGGCCAGAGGGAATAGCCTGGGTCCCGGGTGCTGGACGGAAGCCAGTGCCAGCAGCTGGGGGAAGGAAGGCCTACTTTTGCATGAATTTTCATGCATTGGGCCTCTAGTTGAGAAGTAAAGAAAATGTGGAACACACACACACACACACACACACACACACACACACACAGGAATATTATTCAGTGATAAAAAGGAAGTCCTGCTACTTGCAACAACGTGAATGAAAATTGAGGGCATTATGCTAGGCAAAATAAGTCAGACAGAGAAAGACCAATACTGTATGATCTCTTCCATGAGGAATCTAAAATAATCAAACTCATAGAAATAGAGAGTAGATTGGCGGGGGGAGGGGGCAGTGAGGGAAATGTTTCAAGGTGGCCTGAGGGTACATTATAAGATGAATAAGTCCTAAAACTCTAATGTGCACCACGGTACATTGTACAGTTAACAACACTGTGTTGTATCTTTGAGAGTAGGTATTAAAAAATCTGCACACACAAATGGTAACTATGCGAGGTGATGGATAGATGAGCTAATCTTATTGTGCTAATCTTTTTGCCATAATATACATATATTAAATCACCATGTTGTACACCTTAAACTTATACGGTCTTATATGTCAATATCTCAGTAAAGCTGGAAAATAAAATAAAGTGAGAGAAGATCCCACCGCTTGACCTTAGGCAAATCCCTTGACCTTCACGGCGCCTCTGTCTCTTCACCTGAGAGACAGAGAGAACAATCTATAACCTGGAGAACAGTCACAGCATCTTCCCTGATGTTTGTGTGGGTGAGATAATTTGTGTAACGTCTCTCATACTCTTGGCACACAAGAAGAGACTGGTACACGTGGGCTGTAATAATTGCTTGCTGGGGTCCAATCCCAGCAGGTCCAGGGGTCCCCAAAGGTGTGGACGGAGTCGGCGAAGAAGGAATGACACGAAGACAGCCTTCAGTTGGTCAGCAGCCTAGTCAGGACCTATAGCCAGGATCTCCAGCCAAAGTTCTGGTCGGAGTTCTGGTTAGGAACTGATGAGGATCTGACGTTTATTGTCTTATTACATCCGTATTTATACCAGCCGATTTTAATCCTGTCAATTTCTATTACAAGGGTGTTTCTCATCTCCATTCCAGGGAGTAAAGACCATGTAGCTTAACTACCCGCCTGGCACTTAATGAAGGGGTTGTATCCCCTCCCTAACCTCAGGGAAAGATCCCCACCTGGGGAAACAACCTTTCTCGGAGAGGTGACCTTGGTTAAAACACATGGCGCTAAAGGGAGCGAACATATTAAAAACAGTATGCTACACACGCCAGGTCCACGGACACACATGCTGTGCAGATGCCTCTTTCCCGCAGCGACTGCGCCAAGCAGCAAGGATGGACCGGCCTCCGGCAATTGCTGTTCATTTGTGGTAGCTGAATGAGTTCTCTGAGTCATACCGGATCCTTGTAAAACTGGAACGGACGGGGTGAGGTGTGGCAACATGTTATATTGTGGCCACCACTAGAGGGAGCCAGAGATGACTGAGCAGCCATCTTTCCCAAACCTCATTAGGCATTATCCATAATTTGCCAAATACCAATAACGGATCTGCAGTAAATACGTTGTTATGTAAAGTTCTTAGTTGGCTCCAAAGATGTGTACAATGTAATTTCAGGCTTCAAGAAACGTATAATCTAATGGAAGGAACACATAACAGGCATTAAAAACGCATTAAATGATAATGCATGACAATGATATATAGCAAAGCAGTGGCAAATTGAATGTCTCATGGACGGCTCAGACCATTTGTGCTAACGATTGCCCGAGAAGGGAATGACGTGTCCCTCTGAGGTGAAATAAACTGGAAATGCTTCGTGTACATCATAAGGACCTTGCAGGATGCGTGGGGTTTAGAGACAAGGAAAACAGCCATGGAGAAGAGAAGGTGTGAATGCGCCCATGTTCCTTTAAGGTGGCCTCCTGTTTCCTACTTTATGCCTAATGAATCTTTCCAGGTTCTGACTCGCAGGCTACCCGGCTCCCCATACTAAGAGTTGTAATTGCATTAAACTAAATGCTGCAGCCTGGCATTGCTTGCAGTCCTGGGAGCTCTTACAGAGAAATAATAATGGGGAGTTATCTTGGTGCTTGAACTGTAAGAGGGATGAGCAGGTTAGGCATGGTCTGTATCTCAGGGACAGTGGGAACCCCTGAAGGTTTTGAGGCGCTGAGTGGCCTAATGGATTCATCTCACTTTCGTGATTGATAGGTATGTAAATTATCAGTAAAATACTAATTTTAACAATATTTTTATTGATTTTAGGAAGGAAGGGAGAGGGGGAGAGAGACAGAAACATCAATGATGAGAGAGAATCATGAATCGGCTGCCTCCTGCACGCCCCACACTGGGGATCAAGCTCACAACCCGGGCATGTGCCCTGACCGGGAATCGAACCCTGCCCTCCTGGTTCATAGGTCGATGCTCAACCACTGAGCCACACTGCTGGGCTAAAATACTAATTTATATGCTTTTTCAAAATTAGAGTAAAAATATGAAAATAAAGTAAAGTCCTATCTTTTTTAGCTATCTTATCTCTGTTTTTCTCTTATGGGCTGGGGGTTGGGGGCTGGGGACTGGAGGAGAAACTTGGCCAGTAACGGAAGTTGGTTTTCCTTCTAGATTTATCTAATTTGGGGCATGATAGTTATCAAAGGCAAGGTGTTGCAGGTTTCCAAGAAATGAGACCTAGAGAAAAAAATAAATTAAAAGGGAAGTTTTCTTTTTATTTTGTCTTTCTTTTGGGAAAATCAAAGCCAAGCTAATGATAGTCATGCTATCTGTTGGAGGGTGGGGAGTTTGGACAGTGTTATCAATCATTGTAAAGGATAATCAAGTCAGCTCATATTATGATACTGGCCTTTGAAAACACGGCCATTTAGAATAAAAAGCTTCTATCACAGAGTTAACCTATCTTGTGGGAAATTCATGATCACTTCCTAGATGGTGGAATTTCTAAAATCTTGTACTATATCATGTAATTTGGAGTGTCTCGTGTAACTTTAGTTCCATCAATTGTGAAGAAAAGTCCTTTTAAACTCTTTCTGTAATTAAAGCAGGATTTCATATACACCAGCCCACTGAATTCCCCACCTCGCCTTTCCTATCTTCCTGGTACCCAACACCTATTATAGAGCAAATACTGTATTTGAGACATCAGGAAATGGCAGGAGATTTTTAGAAGAACCAGTCCTAGCCCAAGCCCATGAACAACTGGAGAGACTGAACACAGGGATCAGATAAGAAAAGTAACTATTAAGGCCAATGGGACTAAACAAATTGTAGTGGACATTCACCAGCAGAAACAAACAATAAGGAAATGCTAAAGGTAGAAGAGAGAGTGAAGACTTGGATGTAAAGATGGGTAGGGGAAGTGTCCAGGACAAGAAATAACGCGAGAAAACTTTGTAGCAGAAAAGCGTAGACAACATGACAGTCTGATTCAGTGAGACTGGAGAGTGTGTGACGAGGAGCGATAGGAGGGAATGTGACAATTTCCCTGGACCACTGAATTAGGCAGAAGTGTGCATATCCCCTGCCCGGTTATGGGATTTGGGTGTCATCAGTAAGCAGGCGGGAGTCATTTATAGCGTCTGATGTGGGAGTAACTGAGTCAGAGTTGCAACTTAGAAAAAAAAAACAATTAGTCATAAATAGCAAGTGAGTGAGAAATGGGAAAATCCCAGGGAGGGAGGAGATCAGCGATTATCTGGTGTTCAGAGAAGCATGTGAGGCCCGGATTTTGTTTGGGGGAGATAGGAAAGTGGGGGACAGTGAAGAGAATTGATGATTTTAATGTGCTAACGACAGCTCAGAGAGCACATGGAGCCAGGAAAACAGATTAGATGGCACTTACTCCAGAAATAATAAAATTGGAGTCCTAACCGGTTTGGCTCAGTGGATAGAGCGTCGGCCTTCGGACTGAAGGGTCCCAGGTTCGGTTCCGGTCAAGGGCATGTACCTTGGTTGCAGTAGGGGGTGTGCAGGAGGCAGCTGATCAGTGTTTCTAACTCTCCCTCTCCCTTCCTCTCTGTAAAAAAATCAATAAATATTTTTTTAAAAAATTGGAAAGAAGACTTGGAAATGGGACTTGGAGGTACTGAATTCTATAACCCTGTAGATTAAGTAAATGATTCTGTGCTGGGAGAAAAATGGAGGCCTGACACGATAGAGACAATTTAGGCAAGACCTACCTATGGGGAGCTTGCCTGAATATATTGGATATACATGCTTATCTCTGACACAAGAATTATGTGAAATGAATATAATTTTCCATTTTTGCTAAAGTGATTTTTTGCTCTATGAATATGTTTTGAATCCTCTGAGTTATTTTAAGTTCATGGTCATTTCGTACTAATTTATTTAATTTTACTAAGTACCTCAGGTCCCTGATAAAGTCAAAAATTCTATTTTCTGTCCAAGGCATTGGTCAGATTAATGGTACTGCCCACCATTGATCAGTTTGAATAGTAATCAATTCATAACAGCAATAACAAATCTTCATGATCCCTCTAATCATTTACCCGGGTAACAACACTCAGCTATAGGCAAGGCTTAACCTGACAACCGCTACAAGCATGCATTTGTACAACATTTCTGGAGCAAAATATGGATATGGATCAAAAGCTCTAAAAATAATCCATATCCTTTGACATTGAAAATGCACTTCTATGAATGCATTCCAGGCAATAAAGCACTAAAACATTCATGCCAGCAACATTCATGATTAAAAAAAACCCCTGGGATTATATGAAATGGCATTTATTGCAGGTAAATAAATTGTTATATTAATATGACTGATTGCCCCATAGTCATTAGCTGTGATAAAGCTCATGTCTGTTTACTGGAACGAAAATCTGATCTATTTGTGGCAAATGAAAAAGTAATTAGCAAACGTATGCATCGTATAATCACAGACATCACATTGGGATCTAATTTATATTCATATTATTTAAAATATATCTATCCAGCCAAAACCGGTTTGGCTCAGTGGATAGAGCATCGGCCTGCGGACTGAAGGGTCCCAGGTTTGATTCCGGTCGAGGGCATGTACCTGGGTTGCGGGCACATCTCCAGTGGGAGATGTGCAAGAGGCAGATGATCGATGTTTCTCTCTCATTGATGTTTCTAACTCTCTATGTCTCTCTTCCTTCCTCTCTGTAAAAAATCAATAAAATATATTAAAAAAAATAATAAAATATATCTATCCAATTCACAAAAATAGATGGATTAAGATTTAACACACGATGTCGGATATGCATATGCAAAGAAATCTGGAAATATATACATCAAATGTTCGTAGCAGTTATCTTTGGAATATGTGAGATTTGGGGATTTTTTTCCCCTCTAATTGACATTTCCTGCACTGAACATGCACTGTGAATAAAGAACCCTCCAGTTTATCAATATTTAAGTTAATGTAAGTTATTGTTATACCGCAGCTGTTTGGCTGATGAAGAATATAGGTGAGAGGTACGGGTCAGATGCAGAACTGGAGGGTGGCTTCTCACTAGGGCCCAGCCTGCCCCCAGAGCTGGCAGATTACAGAGGGAAGGCCAAGTCCCACATGCTTGGGCTGGGACAGCAGCCAAAATGGGAGGGATGGGTGACAGTGCGGGCTGGGGACATGCTCAAAAGTAGAGACATTACAGAGTGAGGAGGCAGGGCGTCAGAGATCACCATTTCCATTGCCGTGTCAAGAGCAAGGCTGTGCGGCCTGGCCGGCGTGGCTCAGTGGTTGAGCATTGCTCTATGAACCAGGAGGTCACGATTCGATTCCCTCCATTCCCGGTCACATGCCCCGGTTGTGGCTCAATCCCCAGTGCGGGGCACGCAGGAGGCAGCCGATCCATGATTTTCTCTCATCATCGATGTTTCTCTCTCTCTCTTCCTCTCTGAAATCAATAAAAATATGTTTTTAAAAAGATAGAGCAAGGCTGTGCGGTAGGCCGCTCTTCTGAAAGGCCTACCTTCAGCTGCCCCTGTAATTAAGCCATCTGTCTTTTATGTTGCTGTTAATCCTCACCTGAGGATATCTTCCCAATGATTTTTATAGAGAGCGGAAGGGAGAGGGAGAGACAGAAACATCGATGTGAGAGACAGACATCGATTGGTTGCCTCCCAGTGCACCCCGACCTGGGTGGGGGATGGCGGCCGGGGACCAAGCCTGCAATCGAGTTATGTGTCCTTGATCAGAATCGAACCCGGGACCCTTTAGTCCCAGGGCCGACGCTCCATCCACTGAGCCAAACCGGCTCGACAGAGGGCTAAGCCACCTGTCTCAGTGTGGCCACGGTTTTCCTCTGTCTGACCACCGACAAAGTGCTTCATCTGTGGGAAGAATAATCAAATACAGAAACAGGCACTGAACAACGCGATAAGAAATAGCAAACAGTGGGGAAAAGATGTCCCCAATAAGAGCGTCTCTACACTGTGGTGGTTGCAATTCGGAGCAAAGGCTCAGAGGAGGGGGTTTTAAGTGGATGACTCTCTATTCACTAAAGGAAATGTCTTCGGAAGAGAAGTGCGCAGAACAGCCAGATTTTGCCGATGGGGGTTGACCCTAGGTCGTCCTTGGAATGCGATCTCCGGCTTTAAGGGGGAAATAATCCTGGTCCGTACTAGCATTTTTCTGTGTGCTATCAACTTTGGGGGTGGGAGGGGGGGATTTCATCTC
Organism: Myotis vivesi; assembly: GCA_035771395.1. Classification (NCBI taxonomy): domain Eukaryota; kingdom Metazoa; phylum Chordata; class Mammalia; order Chiroptera; family Vespertilionidae; genus Myotis; species Myotis vivesi. The sequence goes on along the minus strand of JAWPEG010000013.1, from coordinate 5,132,205 downwards.
ATCATCGTTATTATTAGAAACACATGTTGCAAAAAGAAAACTAACATACGTCGTCAGCCAGTGTTCTTTAACAGGAAAGGGCCGGATCTGTTGTCAAAAAATGCAGCTGGCTAGTCCTCCCGACCTATCGCCTCCCACTTCTTCCCCTCTTATTCCGAAGGGAGACTGAGTGGTTATTTGGACAACATGCATAGGGTCTGTGCAGCGTTGGGGGAAAAGAAGCAACAATGGGAGAAGGATGCTGGAAGGAGGGAGCGGTACTCCTGTCTGCCCTGGGAAGTGAGGGAGAGGAGGGCAGAGGCCAGGAGGGCCCTGGGAGGAGGCGCATGCACGGAGGACCAGGAGCAAATGCTGACTCTTCCTCCCAAGGCTGAGCGACCGATGCGCTTCCCAGAGCCCAGTGTCACATCTTGAGTGGCAGTGAGATGGTTCAGGTTGAAAGAGAAAAAAAATAGTCTAAAGTCACTCAAATATTATGAGCTTATGCAAGGATGACGTCTGGAGGTTGGGTAAGCTTCAGGCACATTTTTTAAAATATATTTTTATTGATTTAACAGTGGAAGTGAGAGGGAGCGAGAAATGGAAACATCGATGAGAGAGACATATCAATCAGTTGCCTCCTGCATGCCCCCTACTGGGGATCGAGCCCACAACCCGGGCATGTGTCCCGACTGGGAATCGAACTGGGGACCTCGTGGTTCATGGGCAGATGCTCAACCACTGAGCCACACTGGTCTGGCTTAATGCTTTCACTCTTTTAATGAAAACATTGCAACTTTTAACCATCTTTGCCCTTGTCTTTTTTATTTTGAGCATTCTCCTAGGCCTCCTCTGATAATCTTAAGCATGATAAGAGACCGAGGTTTGCAAATTATTATTGGCTATGATTTGACCGCAAATCAAGCCTTTGAAGCTCATATTATTTACGAGGAAATACAGTGTCAGAAGGATCAGCGTGACAGGGAAGTCCCAGGTGACATGTGTGGCCTCAACTTCCCTTCATCTCCCAAAGCGATTCCATGGTCGGCAAACTGTGGCTCGAGAGCCACATGCGGCTCTTTGGCCCCTTGAGTGTGGCTCTTCCACAAAATACCAGGTGCGGGCACGCACGTACAGTGCGATTGAAACTTCGTGGCCCATGCACAGAAGTCGGTATTTTATGGAAGAGCCACACTCAAGGGGCCAAAGAGCCACATGTGGCTCGTGAGCCACAGTTTGCCGACCACTGGATGAGATGGAAGCTCTGTAAGGCTCAGTCTAAGGCTCATCCCCACCTTCCTTCCTTCATGCGCCTCAGGCATTTGACACACATTGTCGGTTAACTTTTGTGCCAAGAGGCCAATTTTCAGCCTTTCCTCTCTGCACCCCCTGCTGGTTTTGACTTAGTTCCGCTAGATCCTTCCTGGCTCCCCCAGATGTGTGCGGGGGCCTTTTTGAAGGGCCTGTCAGACCCGGCCTGCCAGGTTCCAGCTGCCTCAGCCTGAGGGGCTGTTCCAGGCCTCCTGTTTATGGCTCCCGGCTCTGCTGACTTTGGCCTGTGCCGTGGAACCGACGCTTCGCTGGAAAGTCGATTGCATGAAGCACGCCTCTCCCATCCTGTCAACTCTGACCTTGAAGAGTGTGTCCTGGCACCGCCAAGAAAGTTCCATTTGAAAACTCACATTCAAGACACCCTGCAGGTCCTGCTGAGGATGTGGGGAGTTTCAATGCTACGATCGGGTATTCCAGTCCCACGCCTTGTACATCCAGGAAACACAAAGTTACCAGGAGGGCGGCACGTTTAACCACGGTTCTCTCCCATCTGCGAAGAGGAGCCGCGAGCCCTTTGGAGGTGCCATCAAAGTGCCCAGGACAGCCTCCATGGGCACATCCTTCACCTTCATGGTAACACAAGGACACGGTTCACAGACTCGAAGAGAACTTATATTGCCCTAGACTTGGAGCCACGCAATACCACGGAACAGTGTTGTGGTAGACGTGGTTCCAGCAATGTAAATCAGAACGAAACCCAGTGACCCGGGGTCAGGTGGCCGGTGTGGGCCTTTGGAAAGGGTCTAATTTAGCCCGGCCGGTGTGGCCCAGTGGTTGAGCGTCAACCTATGAACTAGGAGGTGACTGGTTCGATTCCTGGTCAGGGCACATGCCTGGGTTGTGGGCTTGATCCCCAGTTGGGGGCATGTGGGAGGCAGCTGATTGATGATTCTCTCTCATCATTGATGTTTCTCTCTCTCTCCTTCTCCCTTCCTCTCTGAAATCAATAAAAATCTTTTTTAAAAAGAAAAAAGTGAAAAGATGGAAATGAATGATGAAATACCCCTTCCCCCCATGCCTTTGAAGTTTCAGAATCACAGAGATACTTTTCTGAATGCCCCATTCTCCTCTGGCAGTTTAAAACCAAGTACTTGAACAGCTGAGCTCTGAGGGTCTCTCGGGGCCTGGCACTGTGCGCTGAGCCAAAGATCAATGAAGTGCCCTTCACCGATGATGCCTTGCGGACATGGATGTGCAGCTGTCCCTGGGAGAACAGGCACCGCTGCAGATAAAGGGTCCCCAGCTCCCTGAGCCATGAAACTTGGCAATGTCCTGCGCCTTGATTTGCTGGAGACGAGATGTTTCCTGTTCTCCGTGAGCCCAGGGAGAGGTCTTTGTACTTCAGCGCAGATGTCCACCAGGGGGGCCGCTGGCAGCTCTACTGATGAACCTGCCAAAGCGAGGCGGCCCGACCTCCTCCCTTCAACTGGGAAATTCTTCAAGATGCCGCTGCTCCTTTCCCAGCTTTTATATCACCTGCTTTTTGTTTCGTCTTGTTCACCTGAGACTCTTCCTGGGATGCTACCTGCTAACACACCGAGAGCTGCTTGGATTGAGACCACTGTAAAGAGAAACGCAGACACAACTGCACGAGGAAACGAGAGAAGAGGGCCCGACCTGCTGTTTCTTCAGTGGTTCTCAACCTGTGGGTCGCGACCCCTTTGGGAGTCGAATGACCCTTTCACAGGGGTCGCCTAAGACCACCGGAAAACACATCTATAATTACATATTGTTTTTGTGATGAATCACTATGCTTTAATTATGGTCAATTTGTAATAATGAAAATACATCCTGGATATCAGATATTTACATGACGATTTATAACAGTAGCAACATTACAGTTATGAAGTAGCAACGAAAATAATTTTATGGTTGGGGGTCACCACAACATGAGGAACTGTATGAAAGGGTCGCGGCATTAGGAAGATTGAGAACCACTGCAGAGGGAACTTCTCCCAGGAAAGCGAATTGAAAATGAGGTGGGTGGGGATAAGGAGGGAAGCGTGGTCCACACCACGGTAGCAGACTGCAGCTCGAGAGCCACATGGGGCTCTTTGGCTCCTTGAGTGTGGCTCTTCCTAAGCCTTAGGAGGACCCTAATTAAGTTAGTAACAATGTACCTACCTATATGGTTTAAGTTTAAAAAATTTGGCTCTCAAAAGAAATTTCAATCGTTGTCCTGTTGATATTTGGCTCTGTTGACTAATGAGTTTGCCGACCACTGGTCCACAAGAATACGTCAGCGATCGGACAGATTTCAGTTGTCTTTTATCCTAGGGTCATTATTTACAGGCCAAGTTGGGCTCATTAGAATCCTTGTATCCCAGGGAAATTTCTGCATCTCAACTCTGTTTCCCCAATTAAGGCAGCGAATTGTTCCCAATTATGTGGCAGGAATTGCTTTTTATTTCAGAAAGGGGACATTCTCGCCATCATCACCATTGCTTGATTCTCCCCCGAATGTCAACATTACAAAAGCAACATAACATTGGTTTCACATAATAACTGTTTTTAAGAAATAAACCACAACCCACTAGAAATCACCATGAACAATCAATAAAAATATTAAACTGCCTGGCTGGTTTGGCTCAGTGGATAGAGCCTCAGCCTGCGGACTGAGAGGTCCCAGGTTTGATTCCGGCCAAGGGCACATGCCTGGGTTGCGGGCTCAATCCCCAGTAGGGGGCGTGCAGGAGGGAGCCCATCAATGATTCTCATCATTGATGTTTCTCTCTCTGTCTCCCTCTCCCTTCCTCTCTGAAATCAATAAAGAAATATATTTAAAAATAAAAAATTAAACTATGGCCCGGCTGGTGTGGCTCAGCAGTTGAGTGTCGACCTATGAACCTGGAAGCCACAGTTCGATTCCCGGTCAGGGCACATGCCTGGGCTGTGGACTTGATTCCCAGTAGGGGGCGTGCAGGAGGCAGCTGATCAATGATTCTCTCTCATCATTGATGTTGCTGTGTTTCCCTTTCGTTTTGTCTCTGAAATCCATAGAAATACGTATATTTTTAAAAATACTAAACCACGGCCCTGACCGGTTTGGCTCAGTGGATACAGTGTCGGCCTGCGGACTGAAGGGTCCCAGGTTCAATGCTGGTCAAGGGCATGAACCATGGTTGTGGGCTCGATTCCCAGTAGGGGGTGTGCAGGAGGCAGCTGATCGATGTTTCTCTCTCATTGATGTTTCTAACTCTATCCCTCTCTCTTCCTCTCTGTAAAAAATCAGTAAAATATATTAAAAAGAAATACTAATCTAAGGACAATTAAAACAACAGCCCTGGTTTCCTTAAGCGAAACTTACATACCTCGACTCTGCCCTTCGTTGTAACCTCGAATATCGTCCAGGAGTGACCCACACAGACTCCCTGTCCCTCCCCACAACCTTCCCCCCACCCTCGGGGCCCCTGGGGAATCTCCATGAACTTCCTTTCTGGAAGTTACTCAGTAAGCGTATTACCAGGTTAAATGGTCCTTTTTATTAGCCATTTCCCCACACCCAGCCTTGATGATTTCATAGGAGGTAAAGACAAATCCTGACACCCTTCCAAAGATTAGGGACCTGGTGGCCTCAGGAGCGGGCCCCCTGAATGCAGACCGCCAGGCCAACGACTCTGCAGAATCCTGTACCCTGCCCCCGCCACACCAGCACACGGTATACAGCGCAGCTGGCATGGCTGTTCTGAAACGAGGCAGGCCCGCGGCAGTGTTTAGTTTGGGGCAGAATTTATGTTTCTGGCCGGCCGCCACGGGGAGCTGTGTTTAGTTTTCAGCGACAGGCCTGGTCAGCACCACAGGTCGTAGGTAAGACTGGCTGATCCCTCCTAGGAAAAGCCAAGTCCAAGGTGGGCTCCGCTTCCCAAGTTTCTCTCGCTCCCCTTCCTGCCTCAGTGCAGGTTCATCCTGGATAAAACATCCCGGCCTTCAGGCCGATTCTCTTCTGTCAGCCCTTGCTAATTTGCGATGATGCCCTTCAGAAACCAAATATGGAGGCATTGGGAGGGCCCTTCGGGGTTAGTGACAGAAGGGAGTGGTCGCTCCCCGGGAGTGGAGCAGGCGGTTAGTGTAAGAAACCCCGAGAGATGCCACATGATATTTTCCAACTTAAACCGGGACCTGGGCGGTTCAGGAGCAATTCAGTGGGACACTCAAGAGCCAGTGGCAGGGGAACTGCCGACCAGAGGTGACACTGATGTCTGCACTCCAGTGTCACCGGGACACAAGGAGTTTTTGTTGTGTTTCCCCCCTAAGGGGTGTGTGCAGTGAGCCATCCTGTGCCCGCTGTTGAATTCAGTGCAGCCAAAGTGACTCTTTTTCCCACTATCTCAACACAACCCCGAGCACGTGCCAGGCTGGGGAAGTGGACCCTCCTGCCACGGGAGTGCGATCCAACCATTATGAGCCCCACATAGTCTTTGGGGGACGGGTTAGTGAGGTGTGGGATGGCATAGGGGTGGTGGACCATGCCGTTTGCCCTGAAATAGGAGAATGACACGGAATATAATCGTGACCTTAAAGCTAAGAGAAGTCGCTGTGACAATGAGCTGGCAAGAATCATCTGAGAATCTTAAGTATTCCGGATGCGTTCATTTTCTTTTGTTTTAAAGAAAATAGCCCTGGCCAGTTTAGCTCAGTGGATAGAGCAAAGTGGATAGGGTCAACCCGAGGTCTTGGGCACCTGTGTACCTCGGTTGCAGGCTGGATGCCCGGCCCTGGTTAGGGTGTGTGGAGGAGGCAACTAATCTGTATGTCTCTCACATCAATGTTTCTCTCTGTGTGTTTCTCCCCCTCCCTTTCAATCTCTTGAGAAAAATATCCTCAGGTTAAACAAAAAAAAGGAAGGAGAAGGTAAATGACATCCTGAAAATACAAGTCCCATAAAATAAGGAGTTTTATCTTTTTATTTTTATTGTTCAGTGCTGTGTAGTAGATTTAGCCTGACACATAGGAGACAATAAATACACACTGAACAAATGAATAAATTAATAAAAAGTATGTTTGTAGAGGGCCCTTAAGATGGGAAAATGTAGCACCCATCCCATGTCAAATCTAAATTGGACTCTACCAAACATTATCCTTGTGATAGAAATTTTTACTAGACGAGTATTATTTTATTTCTGGAATTATGATTTAAGCATTTGTATTATGGAGGAACACACTGGATTTAAATGCATTAATTTATACTCAAATGTTATATAAATATATGTGTATAAATACACAGACACATAAGACTACATCATATATACTAGTACGTGTGTGTGTGTGTGTGTGTATTATGTGTATATGTGCTTTTCCACTTATTTATAGTTGAGAAGGGAAAGGAATACTGTAAAGAGACAATGTTGAACACAAAATCCCTAAAACTATCAAACCCAAAAGGGCCAGGTGAGACTGAACTGTGGGCTCAAGGGCTTGGCTGTATTTCAAGGGCAAGTGAGGCTGCACATTGCAAAGAAACTGTACCTGCATCCATTTTCTTTCTCCTGGCTGGATTTTGGCCACGACCAAAATCTCTATTAATGCCACCATCGATGCCACCATATCCTCCAAGTCACTGCAGCTGGCCCTGGCTGGATTTTGGCCACGACCTCTGCTATTATGCGCTCTGCCAAGGATGTTACTGATCCTGAGTCCCATCCCCTGGATTAGGGGGAGTTTGCACCCCACACTGCAGCTGTCCTTGGGGTTCTGGAGAGCCAGGGCCGGAGCATGGAGCTCAGCAGGCCTTTCCTAACAGGCCCGAGGGTCAGCTTGCCTGGAAGGGGCCGGTGCTGGCAGGCGCCCAGGTGAATTTTCCAGCCTCGGGGTGGCTCCGCTCGCCTCCTTCAGCAGGTCTTCAGCTGGCTCGATTAGTTCATGGCTTCAGACTTTGAATTGGCACATGTGCGTTGCGCAGATGGGGCAGTCACATCGCCTGGCCTGGAACTAATTAAAAACTGGAATAGTTGAGATCAGGAGGCCAGGAAGTGTGGCCAAATTTGCAGGGATAGTGCAAGGGAGCTGAAGAGGCAAACTGAACCAGCCCTTCGAGAAAAATCCGTGCTGCCTGACCTTAGGTAGCCGCAGCTGGGTGTGGACCCTGCTAACAGGTACCCAACCATCTCAGTGACTTAGGAGATCGTCATCCCTTCCTCTTCCTCCTCCTCCTCCTCCTCCTCCTCCTCCTCCTCTTCCCAAATCCTTCCATGAAAACTGAGCTGTCAGAGGCAGCTGCAGTGATTGGAGGGTATGGTGGCATTGATGGAATTTTATTAGATACTAGAGGCTTGGTGCACAGATTCATGTACCAGTGGGTCAGCCTGGCCTGCGGGGATCAGGCTGAAACCAGCTCTCCAACATCCCCCAAGGGCTCCCGGATTGTGAGAGGGCACTGACCAGGCCACAGGACCCCACTGGTGCATGAATCTGTGCACCAGGCCTCTAGTATGCATATAAGATCTTTGGTTAATCTCTTCCTGCCCTTCCCCTCCTCTCTTCCCTCTGAGATTCATCAGTCTGTTCCATGTTTCCATGCCTGTGGTTTTCGCTCCTGCGTCGAGCATCTGCCCTCTGGTGGTCAGTTTGCATCATAGCTACTGGTAAGAAGGTCAGACGGTCGCTTAGGCTTTTATATATATAGATTGGAGATGAGAAGAGTTCTGGAGATGGGTGGTGTTGATAGTTGCACAACAGTGTGAATATAGGTTCTGCCACTGCCCCTTTTACTTAAACATGGTTGAGTTGGTAACTTTTTCAATGTGTATTTTACCACAATTTTAAAATGTAAAATAAAACAGAATAACAATATCAATCTCTTTACGTTTTTGTTGTTGAGTGGATTATGGGATAGTGTTTTTCATGATGTAACCCAGTAGTTGGCACCTATATATAGTTACTTGGTCCTTCATATGTGTCAGACACTAAACCAGCCACATAAGTATATTGATTCTGATTAAAAGGAATAAAAAGCTTCAGCCGTGTTTTTTCCACCAGGGGCTAAACCCAATCACTATGACAACATCTTTAAGGAACTAGCACTGTTAATAGGTCCTTTGTGTAGTGTATCCTCCAAAATATCTATTAATGCTCCTGTTTTATAGATGGAGAATCCAAACACAAAATGAAATATTTAGAGTCCGATCTGCCATGTGTCTGGCCACAGTACCCAAGTTCTTTCTGTTACCTCTTATGTCCTAGGCATTTGCTCGCATTTAGTCATGTAGTTGAACTTCAGTGAAATCAGCTGAGAACAAAATATTTGTCCATAAGCTGCTGTGCATTTTAGATGCATGGCTTTTGGAAGGATCTGGAAGGATCCGTAAACATGCCTAATTTGGGAAGGTCTTTGAAGGACAGAAACTCATGTCAATGAATTGAGTGCCCTGTTGAAAAGATCAATGCATATCCAATATCTCATGGAATCCCATCGATGCCACCGTATCCTCCAAGTCACTGCAGCTGCCTCTGACAACGCAGCTTCGGGAAAGGTCCTGGTCTGGGGAGTGTGTTCCGCAGTACCCTGCTCGGGCCAGCTGGCTCACATTCAAAATGTTTCCAGTGTTTCAGCCTCCACCTCAACTCTTCATCCTGGAAAAGTCTGTGTCCCCTTCCAGCTCCATGCTATGATTTATTTTTGGCGGGTAAAGGGAGGAATTAGTCAGACCTACTCTACTTTTGTGCATTTAATGGGAGCATTGTGGCTGGCGGTAAGGATGAGAGTTTATCAGGCCGGTGACTGGGAGAGTTCACGGCGTGGCCTCCTTGCTCTTCTGAGTTTCCTCCCCCCCGCTGTGAGTCACTTTCAATCATAATCAAGAGGTGAGGTCCAGTGTCTGACAGTGGATCTCCTTGTGTTAGGTTTTAAGCGTTGCCATAATGTCCATATTGTGAAAGGAAAGATGATGTCACCTCCTTGGCAGTTAAGAACAAAAGGGGGGCCACTAAAAATGACCGGGGCCACCCACAGAAGTGCCAATCAATACTATTGACAATGAAGAGGAAAGCGTTCTTTCTTTCAATCATGAAGTATGACTGAGCTAAGCAGTATTGACCTTGGGGTAAGGCATTTCCCAGCATTTAATGAATGGCTGAAGGAGCTGATGGACTTGGAGTCAAACTGGTTATTAACTGCCTAAAAGTGCCTGACCCTGGACCGTAATTGCTGCTACAAACACAGGGCACACAAGAAAGCCCAAGTATGACTGACACAATGAGCTGTTGTGAGCGAGTCCCAACACCGAACCATCAGACGACCTCCCAGAGCAGCCGAGTGTCTGCCACCACAGACCATTTCTTCATGGCCATCATTTCATGAAGACCCAAGGCTAGGCATGCATCCCAGAAAGAAAAATGGAGGCATTTCCCAGGCTTACGTGGATCAGAATATGATATCCGCCAGGTATAGCAACGAACTTCAGATGTACTGATAGCACGGTGACTGCCGAGGCCAGCGCTTGTCTATACGTTAAACTCTTGTTAAACTCGTCGACCACATCTGGGGATGCAGATGAAAACACAAATGCTGGACAGCACTAAAGAATGATGATGATGCTTTGTCAAATGTGTGCTCTGTGTCAGACACCATGTCCCCCCTCTCTCACCTATGACCTCATTTAGGTTGCATAAGCCTATACAATAAAAGCCCACCAACCGAATGGCAGAATGACCAGAACAACTAGTCGACCAGTCACTATGACACACACCGACCACCAGGGGGCAGACGCTCAACACAGGAGCTGCCCCCTGGTGGTCAGTGTGCTCTCACAGTGGGAGCACCACTCAGCTGACCAGGATGAGCGGCGCTCCCACAGTGGGCCAATCCCCACCAGTGCACGAAACCATGCACCGGGCCTCTAGTCACCCTATCAGAGCGATGATATGATTAGCCTCATTTCCCAGAAGAAAGCATGAAGTCCAAATAAGTTACAGGACATTTCAAATTCACACAGTTTATAAGAGGTGGAGCCAGAATTCAAACTCAGGATTGACAAACCCCAGGCGTTATGTTCTCACCAGTATCCAAGAGCCAGATTGTAAACCAGCTTCCACAACATCAATCGTTCCTGAAAGAATACAGGGTGAATATGGGTAAATAAAAGTGGATCTACACTAGCAGAAAAAATAGAAAGATTGAGAATGTTCTGCCCTTCTTTCCTGCTTAAAAAAAAAAGTAGTGGAAAATAGGGAGAGAGCATGGTAGGGGCAGAGAGAAACACAGGGAGAGCTGGAGGAGAAACCGATTCGGAGGACTTTGAGACCATCCAGAGAAAGAAAGTGACTCACTGGATTTACCGGAAGAAAGTGGGAGGGGATGTGTGTTGCATTTTTTCAAATGGCCCCAGCCTGCCGTAGCTTATGTTACCATCCGAGTGATTTAAAAGCAACCTATGCTTAGAAGTTGTTTCGGTGGCAACTTCATAATCTGCTCAGTGTCCAACAAGACTCTCTTCAGTTACCAAGTAAACAATTTCCAGGCAGCGCTCACAGGGAATTTATTTTAACCTGCTTTTATTTCGTGGGTGCTTTCCAAGTTTTGCATGTTGACTGCGGAGGGACAAATGTTTCTCATCAGGCCAGGAGGAGAAGAAATAGGGCATAAACATCATCCAGACTAAAAATCCCAAGGCATCTCTGGAGAAAAATATTTATAATTCATGCATTTGAAAAGCCCCACACTCCTTTGCCTCGGGAATAATTTATGATAATTATTAAATATCTAAAAAAAGGAACTATTAGACTCCTCTTGGAATGTACATCATATTTTGTCCACCTTGTAAAAAATATATATTTATATTTTTTAAAAATATATTTTATTGATTTTTTACAGAGAGGAAGGGAGAGGGATAGAGAGTTAGAAACATCGATGAGAGAGAAACATCGATCAGCTGCCTCCTGCACACCCCCTAACTGGGGATGTGCCCGCAACCAAGGTACATGCCCTTGACCGGAATCGAACCTGGGACCCTTGAGTCCG
>JAWPEG010000013.1:5070946-5090677 GCA_035771395.1 Myotis vivesi | reverse complement strand
GGGCCTGCAGGAGCTGCTGTCAGCTCCTCTTCCCTGGACACTAACTTACTGTTTCCATGTCTCTGCCCTTCACCGAAATGTGAAGTCCCGGAAGGCAGGGCCTGTCTCATTGTCATAATATTTATCGTAGAGCTTGGCATGTTCTTTTTAAAAAATATATTTTTATTAATTTCAGAGAGGAAGGGAGAGGGAGAGAGAGAGAAACATCAGTGATGAGAGAGAATCACTGATCAGCTGCCTCCTGCATGCCCCACACTGGGGATCGAGCCCACAACCCGGGCATGTGCCCTGACCTGGAGTCGAACCCTGACCTCCTGGTTTATCGGTCTATGCTCAACCCCTGAGCCATGCCAGCCGGGCTGAATGGATATCGTATTGCATGAGAACTGGTCATTATCCTAATATTCTGGTCCGAGCAATCCCTTCAGTTTCATCTCAGACTTAGGAAAATGAGGTTGAAAAAGACACCTCTGTTACACAGTGGACCAAAAAGCATTCCTGGGTATGGACAGCGGCAGCCACACTGAGCATCCGGTAGTCAAATCAGAGACGGAAACAAAGTCGGTTGTGTTATGCTTAGAACCCGAAGGCCATAAACCCTCCAGCTGCTGTGTGGGGAGGCCTGGATTTGCATTCCAGAGCAGAATGAAAACCTCTGCCTGGATCAGCTCAATACAGTCACCGGGACTTTATTTTATTTATTTTATTTTTTATTGATTTCAGAGAGGAAGGGAGAGAGAGAAAGAGAGAGAGAAAGAGAGAGAAAGAGAGAGAGAGAGAGATTGGCTGCCTCCTGCATGCCCCACACTGGGAATCAAGCCTGCAACCAGAGCATATGCCCTGACCTGGAATCCAACCATGACCTCCTAGTTCAAAGGTCAATGCTCAACCACTGAGCCATGCTGGCCCGGCCAGTCACAGGATTTTAAAAACAATGACCCTGACCAGTATTCCAAGTGCACATTCAACAGCCCATTTCTCAAGGCTGATCCTCAGAGGCCCCTTGGTCTGGCCAATGGCAACCTGCTAGCGTGTAATCCAACACACGCGATTCCCCGTGGGGCCGAGGCAATGGTGTACAGTATGGAGCACTCCTTTGCCTGGGTTTGATCTGGGGGGAAATTTAAGCAATTCGCTGAATGGAAGGAATGCACATCATCAGCAAAAATGTGGGTGATCACTTTGAGCAAGGTCAAGCTTCACCTCAAAAAGTAAATTTGGGTTTGCTTTACCCACCTGATGAGTGGGGGACTAAGTCTTTTAAGATTTACCATCCATCTCTCTAATAATTTTAACTTTGTTGTTATTGTTGTTGTTGTTAATCCTCACCCGAGTGGGAGGGAGGGAGGGAGAGAGAGAGAGAGAGAGAGAGAGAGAAAGAAACATCGATGTGAGAGAGACACATCGATTGGTTGCCTCCCGCATGCACCCTAACCAGCCAGGGATAGAGCCTGCAATCAAGGTATGTGCCCTTGACCAGAATTGAACCCGGGACCCTTCAGTCCACAGGCCGATGCTCTAACTATAGAGCCAAACCAGTTGGGACTAATTTTAACTTTTTAAAAGCAATGATTACCAGATGTCCATCCTGACCATGGAATTCTTACCCATAAAAGCTCCAATGCCCATAAAAGTGTAACATTGAGCAACTTACTAATTGTGAACATTTCCAGCTAATTAGCTTATATTCAATATAAGCTAATTATTTTTTCGAGCTAGGCACTGGAAAAAACTTACTACATAGGGTTATTGTTAATAAGACAATGAAACGCTGGTGTTGGTTGCTATATATTAAGTCTTCTTTCTAAGTAATTGGGAAGAAAGACGCAATTTCTGTTCCGGGCAACTCTTTTATTCAAAAAACTGAATCCCTACCTGCCCCCTGCGAGAAAGCCAACAGCTCGTTACAGTAAGTGGCCGAGTTGGGTTTGGACTGAGTCACTAAATGTAGTCTCCCCACACCGGCTACTATAAAAAGGGGCTGTGCTTTCCATAATGACACTTATAGGGCATGAAAAATGCCAAGACAATAACAAAAACTCTTTGCACCAACAATAAAAGCCATCCACTTCCTCCACGCCGTGAACCCAGCACACAGGCTTCCTGGTAACACGCATTCGCCATCTGCCATTGGAACAATGGCCGCCCTGTTACCTGGACCATCCCACTGGCCTCACACCCTGCGAGGTCTGGGCCTATATGTTTATATCTCAGTTGTTTTTCTTTCTTTTTTTAAAAAAAGATATATTTTTATTGATTTCAGAGGGGAAGGGAGAGGGAGAGAGAGAAACATCAGTGATGAGAGAGAATCATGGATCGGCTGCCTCCTGCACGCCCCCTACTGGGGATCCAGCCCACAACCCGGGCATGTGCCCTGACCGGGAATCGAACCAATGACCTCTTCCAAGGTTCATGGGTCAACACTCAACCACTGAGCCATCCCCTCTGAGCTCAGTTGTTTTTTTCTATTTAGCTTTTATTGGCCCAGAAGTGACAAGCAGCAGCAATGGAGGAAAATGGGAGGGATGCCAGGTGCCAATGCCGCATGCCCCTGTTAGCAGATCTCAGAAACCTTTCTCTGGGGCATTGGAAAGACTTATACTCACAGGATTTGCCCGGAGCTCTGGCCTGGACCGACTCACGCCCAGTTTGGGTGGGATGACACAGGCAGCCCTCCCTGCTTCCCTGGGGCCAGAGAGGGGTCGGAGCTCTGGCTTCTAAGCGTTGGCAAACAGAGTCTCCTCTTAGAGAAGCTGCCTTGCACGCATGCGCTAAATCCTAGGCGCCTACAGCCATGGCAACACATCCTATATAAACTGCGGATGCTCACTCAGCAGGCGCAGTGACATTGCTAGCACACCTGCACTGCGGTTTCTGAATGTGTGTCATCCTCTCTGACAGCCAGGGAGCACGTGGGACCCACAGAAGGCACGACTGCCATTTCATATCTCAAAAACACAGGTGGGATTATTAGATTGTGCCTGGCTCGTGTGGCTCAGTGGTTGAGGGTCGACCTATGAACCAGGAGGCTTCGGTTCGATCTCCAGTAGGGTGCGTGCAGGAGGCAGCCGATCCATGATTCTCTCTCATCATTGATGTTTCTATCTCTCTCTACCTCCCTCCCCCTTCCTCTCTGAGATCAATACAAATATATCTTTAAAAAAATTATTAGATTGCCATGCAGCCATGCACGTGTTGTCTAAGACATAAAACAATTATATCTGGTCGGACACTAATAGAGGCATGGAGAGTGAGAAATCTCCACTTCCCTCATCATATTGACAATAGAGTTGTTTTTCAGAGGCCAAATACCTGTTAGGAAGTGGAAATTCAGAAGGCAGGACAGAAGACCACCTATTAAAAATGCCGATTTTGGCCTGGCCCGTGTGTCTCAGTGGTTGACTATCAACCTATGAACCAGGAGGTCACGGTTCGAGTCCCAGTCAGGGCACATGCCCGGTTGTGGACTCAATCCCTAGTAGGAGGCGTGCAGGCAGCCGGTCAATGATTCTCATCATTGATGTTTCTCTCTTCCTCCCTTCCTCTCTGAAATCAATTAAAAAATGTTTTAAAAAATGCAGATTTTATTTTTAAAAAGTAACAATTAAGACATCATTGACAGTGTCTATATCATAAGACCTGGTCCAGAACCTGTTTAAATGAAGAAATTGAATGTAACGTCAGAGCAGTGAACATTTTCTCACCATGTGAGTCCCACTGCTGTTCTAAGTGCAGCTTGTGGTTTTATAGGGAAGTTAACTTAGTTAAAGCAACAGCATTATTCCACCCTTCCTTGGCGAAAACAGACTAGAAAGAGGCAGGTACCGTGTTTGGACGATTAAGAAAAAAAAACCAAAATCCTTGCCCTAACCGGTTTGGCTCAGTGGACAGAGCGTCAGCCTGCGAACTCAAGGGTCCCAGGTTCGATTCCGGTCGAGGGCATGTACCTTGGTTGCGGGCACATCCCCAGTAGGGAGTGTGCAGGAGGCAGCTGATCGATGTTTCTCTCTCATCGATGTTTCTAACTCTCTATCCCTCTCCCTTCCTCTCTGTAAAAAATCAAGAAAATATATTTAAAAAAACAAAATCCTCCAGGAAGGTGGCCCTAGGCATGTGTGGCCACGACAGGAACCAGGCCTGGCCTTAGAGTTCTGTGCCTGTAGACGTTTCACTTTCCGTAGCATCTGATGATCGAAAAAAGCTGTTAGTCAATGTTGACTTGCGGTCAGGCTGCGGGGACCACAGAACAGGAACTGCCCAGCAGCGAAGGAAAAAGGAAAAAGCTTTTATTGTGGGTTCACTTACTATTTTAATTCACTTGTTAGTCAGCTTTAAAGGTGTGGTTGCTGTTTCTCCTTAAGGCTCATTCTCTTCTTTCCTTTATTCTTTTTTTAAAATATATTTTTATTGATTTCAGAGAGGGAGGAGATACAGAAATATCTCTGAGAGAGAATTATGGATCGGCCGCCTCCTGCACGCCCCACACTGGGGACCGAGCCCACAACCCTGGCATGTGCCCTGATGGGGAATCGAACCTGGGACCTCCTGGTCCGTGAGATGACGCACCATCCTTTGAGCTACACCAGCCAGGTCGTTCCTTCATTTCCCCCGGTTACCTTTAAGGTAAGAGATGTGGCCTTTCCCAGAGCAGTGGAAAAATCTAGATGTGTCATAGGCCTCAGGTTGCTCCAAGTCTGCTGCTAACCTGATTCAGGTTATTTTGTGCTTCTGTGGCCTTAGATTCCTCCTCTGAAACTGGGGGTATTATGAATTGCCTCACTCATGTCTGAAAATAAAATCTGACCATGTCATAAACCACGTGCGCACGCAGCACCAGTTCTAGGGGTTGCCTGGCTTTGTACCTCTTGCCAGGATCATCGTGGTAAAAATGGAGCCTGCTAGCCCCAGCCGGTTTGCTCAGTGGATAGAGTGTCTGCCTGGGCTTTGAAGGGTCCCTGGTTTGATTCAGGTCGAGGGCAGGTAGCCAGGTTGCAGGCTCATCCCCAGTGTGGGGCGTGCAGGAGGCAGCCAATCAGTGATTCTCTCTCATCATTGATCCCCTCTCTCCCTCTCCCTTCCTCTCTGAAGTCAATAAAAATATGTATTTTTTAAAAGGGAGGCTGCTATGTCACCATGGACCCTTCAGGAACCTATGGGAGCACGGACCTATGAGGATCAGAGAAGGCAAACTCCTAAGCGCCTTAGAGTGTGCAAACCACACCTGTCCCCTTGCCTGCCTTTGAACTAAAGGGCGGGCGACCTGCGCTCCCGCAGTCACGGCCATACCTTTGGACACACCTTCCTTCTCCAAGGAGCCAACACAGACCACAGGGCCCCCATCATCCTTCCCTCTGCGCCCAGCCCAGCGCCCAGAGCCCAGCGATGGCGCTTCTGGCATCAGCCAGAGTGCAGGCGGGCGTGCCCTCCTCTGGGGCCACGGGCGGCTGCCAGGTGACGCACCGCCTCCTCCCTCCGAAGGCGGGGCTGCCTGCGGGGGCCGAGGAAGTGGGGCGGCCCCGGAGATTCCCCCGCCCGCTGCGTCCGGGCGTCGGAGGCGAAGGCGGCGCAAGTCCCGCGCACGTGAGGGGCGCACGGAGCCCCCAGCGCAGCCGGGATCCGCCTCGGAGCCGGGACAGGTGAGCGCGGGGCTCGGAGCGCGGCTCACCTGGGTGCGCGCGGGCGGGCGCGGGAGTCCCTGCCAGCTCCCTCCTGCGGGGGGGCTTCCCTTCTCAGCCGACATGGGGACACGGGGACCGGGGAGGGGACTCGGAGGAGCTACCGCCGGGGAGTTGCTGGCTCAGGGCCTGCGGGTGCTGAGCGCGGGGTGCGGGACCCCGAGGCGCGGGTGCCGGGAGCGCACGCGGCGGTGGGGACCTGCCCGCATTGGATAGGACACCTCGGGGCGGGCTGCGGGGTCGTCACCGCCACCTCCACTGTCGGGACACTCTACAGAGGTCAGCCCCTCACTGGGGCGGGGTCCGATGCGGTGCCCGGGGTGGGGGCGGGGGGGGTACCCGGAGATTCCTCTCGGGTCCCCTCCGCAGACCTGGGCCCGGCGCCACCGAAGCAGAACGCCTGGCCGCTGGGGGGGGGGGGGGTTCCGATGCGTCGTCAGTTTAGAAAAGAAAAAGAAAGAAAAAAGTGATGGTGGTGAAGTTGGGGAAATTGCGAGTTCGCCAGCGCGCTGGCCATTTGTTAGGCAAATAGCGCGCAGGTGGCTTTTACAAATGGTCGCGTTTCTCCAAAGCGGGTGAGAACCTGCGGACCGGCTGGTGCGCCCAGGCGGAGGGGCTGCAGCCGCGACCAGAGGCTCCCCCGAGCGCGCACGGGGGTGACCTTTGCGGAGGGCACTTCCAGGGACCAGGCAGTTTGGAAGACCTGCCTCAGCGACACCCCGAGTCGCAAACAGGGCCGTGGAGTGTGACTTCCACTCGCATCCATTTTCCACCTGGGTCAGCAGCCTCTCCATTGAGCAAATATTTGTTGTGCGTTTTGGGGCGGGGGTGGGGGGGGTGGGGGGGTGGGGGGGTGGGGGGCGGGACGACCTCTGAGCCAGCAGGGCAGGTGTGCGCAGGTGTTGACACAAGGGAGGGTCAGGACACTCCTTCCGGGCAGGTGGAGGTTTAGAGAGACCTAGGAAGGGTTCATTTAGCCTTTGCTTCGACGTCGCAAGAATGGACGATCAGAAGCATTGAAAGGCACTAAGAAGGTACAGCTAAGAAGGTCATCGGCCTGGCCTGGCATTTAAAGTGACAAGGAGGACCAAAACCACCCTTAAATAAGGTTTTAAGCATCAACCCTTTGTCCAGGGCCCGCACTAGCCCCTTTATCTCCTGGCATAAAACGTGCAAGGCAGAGATTATTACGCCCCCTGTATGGAAGGGAAACTGAGGCAGGGAAGAAGCGGACATTTGGTTCCAGATAACTGGTAGACCTGGGGATTCATTGTGGATATTTCCGACTGCGGAACCCGTGCGCATCGACAGTCGACATGCTGGGAGTTAAAGTAACTTCATGAATAAAATGAGCACTGTTTTCATTCTACTCTTGAGGTTAAAACCATGACCAGTCTGGGGTGAGAAGAAGAGCTATTTTTAATAATAAGATTTATTCTGTGTCTTCCTTAACATATTTTTAAGGCCCTAATATATCCTTGTGGATCATGCATTGAAGTCACAGCGAATTTTCATATTATTCATGTGCTTTATCTAATTCAGCTTGACTTATATAATATCTATACATTTGCAATTTGTAGATACTATATATAAATCAGCTTGATTTTACATCATATATATTTATATATTACAATTTATGTAAACTTACATAAGTTATATTTATATACACTTACTAGTATATAAGTTGTAAGTGTATATAAATTACATTTATATACACTTATATAAGTTGTAAGTTTATATAAATTATATAAATCAGCTTGACTTTACATAATTCAGCGTGATTTCTTCCATAGCTTCCAGGTGAATAGAGAACAGATAGCTTCCAGGTGAAAAAAGAACAGTGTCACCTAGAAAGGACGCTGTGTTTATGTAAAAATCTATAATCAGATATCGATAACTATCGCTAATATTTATATGAAAAGATGGTCTTTCTGCTGTTCGTTCTAATTAGCATATTAGCTCTTTATTATATAGGATTCGCAGCAGGAGTTGAAGAGAGTGGTTTTTGTTGAAGCAAGTTTTTATGCCTGTGTTGGGAGGATCAGACAGGCTGTTCTGCCTGGGTCTTGCTTTGACCTTGACCTTGATAACACACCTTGAACCCCTGTTTAGGAGCATTTGAAATCCTGCTTGGAAGGTGTTTATAAAGGTGTGGTTGGGCCTTCGCTGGTTTGGATACAGCGTCGGCCTTCAGAGTGAAGGGTCCTGGGTTCGATTCCGGTTGGGGCACATGCCCGGGTTGTGGGCTCGATCCCAGTGGGAGGATGTGCAGGAGGCAACCGATCAAGGATTCTCTCTCATCGTTGATGTTTCTCTCTTTCTCCCTCTCCCTTCCTCTCTGAAATCAATTAAAAAATATATATAGTAAAAAAATAGGTGTGGGTGGCTTGATTAAAATGCTGTCATTGGAGCACAGGATGGGTGACGAATGGAAAACCCAACATGCCACAGAGGAGGAGTGTGAACAGGGTTGGGCCCAGATTTTTTTGTGTGTGTGTCTTTTTGTTTTATTTTATTTTTTATTTTTTAAAATTTCTTTATTGGTTAAGGTATTACAAATGTGTCCTCATCCTGGGCCCAGATTTTGTGAGCCCTAAAGGGTAGACACCTGAAACTAACACAAAATAACCTTGAATGGAAGCTGTAATTGAAGAAAAAAAACTTTTTTTAAGGTAAACACATTTGCAACCCTCTTTTAAGAAAAACACTACAGAATGAGTGATGACCAGGAATCCTTCTTTAGGAAGAGAAAGAGAGATGACAGTTCGCCGGAGGGCTCTGAAATCTTTGTGGGCGATTTACCAGAAATGCTTACCAACAAGGGCTTCCTGATTGCAGCTGGCTTCCCCTGTCCCCAAGGCACTGGGCGGCCCCAGCCTGTGCTGGGAGAAGCCAGGCTCCATCCTCCTTCCCAGAGTGACAGGTACCTGAAGACAAAGGACTCAGGGCCCAGGGCACATGGAGGAGACTGCTAGCTGGGGCGGAGGGACCAGGGGTCCTGGGCTCATGGGGGCTGGGGCACTTCCTGTCCAGCCAACAGTCTGAGATGGAGGCCCCTGGGCTGGTGTCCAAGGGGTTGGTTCTCCAGAGGTGCCTTGGGCTCTCAGATCTCATCCTTTCCGGCACCATTTGTTGAGGGTTCTCTGTGTCCTGGGTACTGAGTCAGTCCAGTCCTATTGCCAGGGGGCTCCTGGTCTCACGGAGCTGGTTTCTTATTTTATTTTATTAATTTAATTTATTTTATTTTATTTTTATTGATTTCATAGAGGAAAGGAGAGGGAGAGAGAGAAACATCAATGATGAGAGAGAATCATGAGTCGGCTGCCTCCTGCACTTCCCCGACTGGGGATGGAGCCTGCAACCCAGGCATGTGCCCTGACCTCCAGGTTCATAGCTCCAGGCTCAACCACTGAGCCATGCCAGCCGGGCTCATGGAGCTGGTTTCCCTGAGCACCATCCAGTGTGTGGAGGGCCCCCGGGCCACACACCCGAGGTCACCGGGTTAGAAATGTATGTCACAGCCCCACCCCAGCCCCAGATGGGAAGCTCCGCGTGGGAAACAGGGCTGCCTGAGTGCTTTGAGAGGCCTTCCTTCCCTATGATTCTGGAGCTAAGGAATGGGAACGCCCCTAGCCTTTAAGAGAACTGGGAGGGCCTGCACTCCTCCCCTTCCTCTCCCCCTCCCCCCACCCTTACCCCTTGGAGAGGGAAAGGGAGGGAAGAAGATGAATATGGGGCTAATGTGTCATGATTGTGCTTGAGTTACATTTACATTCCTGTCCCTGACATTTACTGGGCTTGGCCGGCAGTGTGCTGAAGATTATTAACTCTTATAATCATTAACACAGTCCTACCAGGCAGGGCTCTGATCACCTCCATTTCAGCCTGAGGAAACTGAGGCACAGAGACGGGAGGGTCGTGTCCCAGGTGCCATGGCTGTAAGGACCCCCGGGGCAGGCAGGCGGGGCCTCCCCTCCAGCCTCCCCAGGGGCAGCCTGCAGGAGGTCCCGGTCCTGTGTGTTGGTATTTCCGGGGAGGTCTGGAAGGCAGGCCTGAGGCTGATGGGAAAGGCGGTCCTGAGCTGGCATAGTCCCTTGCTCACCTCTTGGGGTTCACACCTTTTTTGTTTTTGTTGTTTAAATATATTTTATTGATTTTTTACAGAGAGGAAGGGAGAGGGATAGAGAGCTAGAAACATCAATGAGAGAGAAACATCAACCAGCCGCCTCCTGCACACCTCCTACTGGGGATGTGCCCGCAACCAAGGTATAGGGTGTCCCAAAATTCACGCAAGAAGTAATTTTGATAGAAAGCACAGCTTTATAATTAAAAATTGTACATTTTTTATTGATTCATAAAGAATACAGCATAGGGTTATGTATGGAATAGCACATCGGGTAAATGGCCTCAACGGCTTTGCTGGCACAGACGCAAAGCCGTGGTCTTCATTGGTCTTCATTGTCCCTGCTCCTGGGCCAGAATTGGTACTTGGTAATGCTTATCAAATTGAAGGGATTGAAATCAAAGGGCAACAGATATTAGAATCTGATTCAATAAACCAAGTACAATTAGGCTTTTATTTTTTGTTCTTGTTAATGCTCACGCAAAATTCAAATCTTGCGTGAATTTTGGAACACCCTATACATGCCCTTGACCGAAATCGAACCTGGGACCCTTCAGTCCGCAGGCCGACGCTCTATCCACTGAGCCAAACCGGTTAGCAGGGGTGGGCAAACTTTTTGACTCGAGGGCCACAATGGGTTCTTAAACTGGACCGGAGGGCTGGAACAAAAGCATGGATGGAGGGTTTGTGTGAACTGATATAAATTCAAAGTAAACATCATTACATAAAAGGGTACGGTCTTTTTTTTTCTTTTAGTTTTATTCATTTCAAATGGGCCCTCGGGCCGTAGTTTGCCCACGGCTGGGTTAGGACCACACGTTTTTCTTTAGGGACGAGCTGCCAGGATCTTGGAGGGGAAGGGTGTTATGTCATTTCCTCCTCCTGCAAATGTTGAAAGTTTCACAAGCGAGCGGATGCGATTGTGTACAGCTGGTTGCACAACAGGAGTTGCCTCTCTCCCTGCGTGACTGTGGGCTCCCGGGTTTCCCCAGTGGGTGGCAATGGACATGGCCTTGTTTCAGAAGGCTGGGGTTTCACCCTAAAGGCCAACCCCCTGCCCAGGGCACAGGGCACTTGAAGGTGAAGGTGTGTGTGTTTTTAAAGTATTTTTAAACATTTTTTGTTTTTATTGATTTCAGAGAGGAAGGGAGAGGGAGAGAGAGGGAAACATCTATGATGAGAGAGAATCATGGATCGGCTGCCTCCTGTACGCCCCCCACTGGGGATCAAGCCCACAACCCGGGCATGTGCCCTTGACCAGAATCGAACCCAGGACCCTTCAGTCTGCAGGCCAGCGCTTTATCCACTGAGCCACACCAGCTAGGGCGGTGATGGTGTGTTTTGAAAGAACCTAGAAGAACTGTCTTGCATTCCCAGTAATTATTTTTTGTTTTGTTTTTTCCTGAAAGAAATAATCATCACCCCCAAGTCTGTACATTTGTCACAGAGTAGCCCCATCCTGTCAGGCAGCCTGAGGAAGAGGATACAGCTGTGGCTACGAGCATATATGTGAGTGTGTAGAGCAGTGATGGCGAACCTATAACACACCTGTCAGAGGTGACACTCGAACTAATTTTT
The DNA here is from genome assembly GCA_035771395.1 of Myotis vivesi. Classification (NCBI taxonomy): domain Eukaryota; kingdom Metazoa; phylum Chordata; class Mammalia; order Chiroptera; family Vespertilionidae; genus Myotis; species Myotis vivesi. The sequence continues at coordinate 5,079,301 of JAWPEG010000013.1, read as the reverse complement.
TTGGTTGATTTTTCTTTGTTAAATGGCATTTAACTATATGAAATAAATATCAAAAATATAAATCTTTGTTTTACTATGGTTGCAAATATCAAAAAATTTCTATATGTGACACGGCACCAGAGTTAAGTTAGGGTTTTTCAAAATGCTGACACGCCGAGCTCAGAAGGTTCGCCATCACTGGTGTAGAGAGATGGTTTGCCTTTGGGTGAGAAGCTCAGGTGACCGTGTCTTCTACTTCACTTGACAAATGTTTAGACAAACATTAATCTGAGCTTATGGCCGGAGGCAGAGTTTAATAATGAGAGTACCAGCTGTCTCGTCCGTGCAGTCGTTCATTCATGGGGTCATTTATTGCTAGCCTTGCTGTGCTGAGTGTTAACTATTAGGCACCGGACCAAACACAGTGATAACCAGATAGACTTGATCCCTTGACAGGGAATTGCTTGTTGGGCAATGATTTGGGTGACTGGGTTAGATGCCCTGATTCTGGCCGTGCGGCGGCGGCGGCGGGAGAGGAGTTCAGAAGTTATCATAGCCCGGCCGGTGTGGCCCAGTGGTTGAGCACTGAACTATGAACCAGGAGGTCACGGTTGGATTCCGGTCAAGGGCACATGCCCGGGTTGCAGACTCGATCCCCAGTAGGGGGTGTGCAGGAGGCAGCCGATCCATGATTCTCTCTCATCATTGATGTTTCTCTCTCTCCCTCTCCATGAAATCAATAAAAATATATATTTTTTAAAAAGGAGTTTTCGTTTAGAAGCAAGTTACAGTGCTCAACTGAAGGCAGTAAAGGTTGGGAGGGTTTGGGAGATGAGAGGTGATCAGGTGGAGGGAGGTGAGAAGAGAGAGGGACCTTTGGGGATAAAGTCTGCCTTGGGTCCCTGGGTTGGTGCCAGTAACACAACTCAGGACGAGAGGTGGCTGTTTTCAGAGAAGAAGAATGAGTCTTGTGGACATTGGAGGTTTGAAATGTCTGGTGTTGGATGGACAGTTGGCTGGGCTAAGGGTCTATAGCCCAGGCAGGAGAGTGGCCATACAGAGATCCGAGGGAGCCCGTCTTTGGGTGGTCCTTGAATAATTGACTATCAATTATTGGTTGAATAAGACAGCTGACACGACAACTGAATGAGTCAATGGACTGAGTAATATCCACGATTGAATGTTGCGGACTCTCAAGGAGCGGGGGTAGGTCGGTGAGAAGCAGGTCACGAGGGACCTGTGGACATTGTGCCCGGCCCGGCAGCAGAGGGACGAGGGAAGGTGGGAAGGTTGACTTCTGCTCATTCTTCGGAGGGTGGAGAGGAATCACCACTCCCTTTGGCCTTTCATGCCTTTGATTGCCCAGCTGGGGTGTGGGAGGCAGCCCTCAACTTGCAGAAGCAAACACCACAGGCCCGGGCAGGGCCATGGGTAGGGGCTTGTTGAAAGCTGGTTTTCAGAATTATTAACATTTTTTATTTATTGATTGATTTTAGAGAGAGAGGGAAAGGGAGAGAGAGACTTGTTCCACTTATGGATGCGTTCATTGGTTGCTTTTTTAAAAAATTTCTTTTTTTATTGTTTAAAGTATTACATATGTCTCCTTTGTTCCCCCATCGACCCCTCCCCGGCCACTCCCACCCGCCAGGACAAGCCCCCACCGCCCTAGTGTCTGTGTCCATTGGTTATGCTAATATGCATACAAGTCCTTTGGTTGATCTCTCATTGGTTGCTTCTTGTATGCATGTGCCCTGACTGGGGATTGAACGCACAATCTCATTGCATGGGGACGGCGTTCTAACCAATTGAGCTACCTGCACAGGGCCTGGTTTTCAGAATCTGAGCCCATATCATTGTCACAAGGTCAAATGCTTGCTGTCCAACCTCTTCATTTAAAAAAATATATATTTTATTGACTTTTTACAGAAAGGAAGGGAGAGGGATAGCGAGCTAGAAACACCGATCAGCTGCCTCCTGCACACTCCCCACTGGGGATGTGCCCGCAACCAAGGTACATGCCCTTGACCGGAATCGAACCTGGGACCCTTCAGTCTGCAGGCCGGCGCTCTATCCACTGAGCCAAACCGGTTAGGGCGAACCTCTTCATTTTTGTATTTTATTAGAAACACTCACTTATCATTTATGTTCATCGTAAACTAACCCTATTCTTTTATATATAATTGATGGGTGGTTGCTTTGGAGGAACTGAAAGCTTAGGATAGCCTGTTTCAACTTTGTCTATCGAAAGGCAGCTGATAAACAGGAGTATTCACGAGAATATTCATCTGCAAACGGATCAGGAAAATTAAAAAGAAAGGATTCAACCTATTTGTGTGGCCGTGACCATGTTCAGGTCTGAGTGGCAACCGAGGTGACGATGCATAAAACAGAAAAGCAAACAAAAAAAACCCCAAACCAAACCAGAAACAAACAAAAATAATTCTTGTGTAATTCTTCTTCTTTTTTTGATGGTGGTTGGGGAACTATTTTTAGCATTATGAAAGATGTGGGGTTGAGTCTGTGGACTTAGGTAATAGATCAGAAAAGAACACCATTACTTGAATGACAACAACCAACAATATTGTTATACTAGAGACCCGCTGCACGAAATTTGGGCATGGATAGGGTCCCTAGGCCTGGCCGGCGATCAGAGCTGATCGGGGACTTCTGACTGCCAGCTGGGGCCTTCCTTTGTTCCGTGCTGCCCCCGTGGTCAGCGCATGTCATAGCAAGCGATAGAACTCTGGGTCTCCTGGTCGAACTTCTGTGGGGACACTTTGCATATTAGCCTTTTATATAGATAGAAGTGTTGTGCCCAATGTAAAATATTTTATATCTACAAAATTCACCCTAGCCAGTTTGGCTCAGTGGCTCAAGCATCAGACTGCAGACTGAAGGGTCCCGGGTTTGATTCCGGTCAAGGGCACTTACCTTGGCTGCGGGCTCGATCCTGGGTTCATGTGGGAGGCAAACAGTTGATGTGTCTCTCTCACATGATGTTTCTCTGTTTCTCTCTTANGTTTCTCTGTTTCTCTCTTACTCCCCCCCCCCCCCCACTCTCTCTAAAAATCAGTGGAAAAATGTCCTTGGGTCAAGATTTTAAAAAAAAATTAGCTTTGTAGTCTGGGAATGACTTTTGGGGTCAACTCTTCAACCTCCTCATGTCCCCCCTAGAACCAGTTAGAGCCCAGAGGCGCCAAAGGCCGGCTTACCCTCCCGCGTGGTCCATTGGTGACACAGTCTGTCCAGTCAAATGTGTCTGCACGTCCTGGCCTACAGGGCCATGTTTTTCTGGAATCTTCTTGTCTGTTGCTGGAACATAGACGTCTCTCCATCTCTGGAGCCTTTACCCCCTCCCGGCCGCCTCTGCCCTCCTCCTTCCCTTTCCCTGCTGTGTGTGTGCACTTTCTCCGACATAGTTTCGTGTATTGAACTTTGTGGGAGTTTTCAGTGGCAGCTGCCTGCAGCCGTTTAGGCCTGTCTAAACAGGTAGGCTTCCCGTGACATTTCCTTCATCTCTTAAATCTCCTGAGCTGGCGGGGACACTTGCAGGGTGAGCCAGGAATAAGAGACGGTCCCTGTGCTAACATTGAACCAGGAAGCATGGCAGAACCGAGCCGGTCCATGATGAATTCTTTGGGGTGTTTTTTTTTGGTAATTCAGCCACACATCTTGATTGTTTGCTTTTCCCAGCTTCTCATTTAAACCTTTGCACAATGTTATGAGCGAAATGTCCCTTCATTTTTCTGAATCTTCGGGCACAAAAGCTATTTTTTTAAAAAAATTTAAATTCTGTATTGTTTAAATATTACATGAGTCTCCTTTTTACCCCCACTGAGCTCCCCTGGCCGCTTCCACCCCCAATGATGAATTGTTTTTAAATATCATGAACGATTTATGTGACATAAAAGAAATGTGAACACATAGGTGCGGTCCAGATTGGTGTTCAGATATTTATTAACTATTTGCTCCCCAGCGTCCAGCCCGGGTCAGTGTGTCTAGCTTACCAGCATGCGCTCAACATCCTAAATCACTAAGTCATGCCTGATTCTTTCAGGAATCTGCTAGGTAAACTCATCCCCATTGTATAGAAAGGAACACTGAGGCTCAGAGAAGCGGAGTCGCTTGTACGGGCTCACCCCGTTGAGTTTTACCTTTCCCCCCTTACTGTTGCATTCCATGCCATGGAACATCTCCTTTTAACCATCCTACTCCGCCCGGGTTCCCAGGGAAGGTGTTCAGACATAAGACCCAGTGATGGCGAATCTTTTGAGCTCGGCGTTTCAGCATTTTGAAAAACCCTAACTTATCTCTGGTGCCGTGTCACATATAGAAATTTTTTGATATTTGCAACCATAGTAAAACAAAGACTTATATTTTTGATATTTATTTTATATATTTAAATGCCATTTAACAAAGAGAAATCAACCCAAAAAATGAGTTCGCGTGTCACCTCTGACACGCGTGTCATAGGTTCGCCGTCACTGGACTAGACAGTCCCCATTTCAACCGAAATTCCAGGAAAGTCTCTAAATTCTGGAGTTCCAGCCGCTGCTCTGTGCGTCCCAGGGTTGAAACCCTTCATTTTGGCCTTAATGAACTAGAAGGTGTCATGCTTGCCTATCTTAACAGAACCTAATGATTCTTCATATTTAAAAACTTCATCGGGCAGTGTTTTAGCTCAATGTGGAGATTTGCTCGGATAGTTCTGATCTCTCCGAGTCTTTCCCTAGCTGATCTGCATGGCAAGAGAGACAGTAGAAAATGGGGTGAAGTTCATTTGGGAATTTTATTCGGAAGCCCAGAGCCCATACTCATGCTGATGGCGCCACGCTTCCCATTGAGCCTCCCGATCCTTGGCAGTAAGGGCTCTTCAGGCAGCTGCCTCAGTGGAGCTGAGCTGGCCATCGGAAATCTCGTTTCATCCAAGAATATCTTGGATGGGATTTTTCCTTCCTGTTGCAGGAAAACATACACTAACAGAAAATATCACTACACACATTACCTTTATTTTTTATGGCTATTTATTACACAAACACATGATGTCAGTGTTAAAGGGAACAGAAATAAAACATTTAGGAAAAAATCAAATATTCTCTGCCTTGAAAAAATGACCATGAAAAGTGTTTCCAGCCCGGCCGGTGTGGCTCAGTGGTTGAGCATCTTCGACCTATGAGCCAGGAGGTCACGGTTTGATTCCCATCAGGGCACATGCCCGGGTTGTAGGCTCCATCCCCAGTGTGGAGTGTGCAGGAGGTAGCCTATCAATGACTCTGTCTCATCGTTGATGTTTCTCTCTCTCCCTTCCTGCCTCCCTCCCTCCCTCCCTCTGAAATTAATAAAAATATACTTAAAAGAAAAAAAAAGTGTTTCCTTGTTCCTTATATTCTAGTCCAGTGATGGCTAACCTTTAGAGCTCGGCATGTCAGCATTTTGAAAAACCCTAACTTAACTCTGGTGCCGTGTCACATCTAGAAATGTTTTGATCTTTGCAACCATAGTACAACAAAGACTTACATTTTTTATATTTATTTTATATATGTAAATGCCATTTAACAAAGAAAAATCAACCCCAAAAATGAGTTTGCGTGTCTCCTCTGACACGCGTGTCATAGGTTCGCCATCACTGTTCTAATCCATCCTTACACAGAACTTCATAGAACGTTAAGCACAGCGTAGGTGCCATTTTATAGTTTGTGTGTTTCCCATTTACAGTTATATCATAAATCATTTTCCAGGTGGCTTCCCAGCATCAGAGATTTAAATTTTAATGGCGGCATTAATGGGGATTAGTGGTCTATATTTCCTTTTCTGATGTGTGTGTATGTCTGTATTTCCCTTTCTGATGTGTGTGTGTATATCTCTACAAATATATCACTGAATAGTGATCATTCTGCACTAAATCTCCTAGCCTAGGAGTGCAATTGTAGTTTGCATTAACCCGATTGTCACCTTGTGCAAACTGCAAGACATTCTGTTCCTCACCTGGAATAATTTCATATTTCACCCCGTGAGCTTGTATTGGGAGTTAGCCCTGGAGCCAGTGGGCCATGTATTTTTGTGTGGATTTTCTCTAAAATATTCTAAATACATTAAAGGCAGATCACTGGGCTCTCGGAAGAGCTAACACCATGGAATAACCTTCACAAGAAATTTATCGAAGTGAATTTGTACCTCGCTACGGAGACCGAGAATTGTGCGTATTCCCTCTTATTAGCTCAGTCAGGGTCTTTGTATTAAATGACATGAGCTCTGCAAGGTGAAATCGCTCAGGGAATCGTCATAAAATTAAGAGAAAAGTGACCTCTGGAAGAATACATTTTGGTTTTTACGCTTATTTATAGAATTCAGCATGAAAGGGCTAAGACCGCAAAGTGGACAGCACAGCCCCACAATTTTAGCACAAACATGATCTGTTCTGGGGGAAAAGAAAAAGCTATCCCCCTTGTACCATTCAATGTGAATGGGGATCAGTTATGTATAGAGTGAGAAGCAGTAGGAAATGTCCCCAGGGTCAAGGTGTAGCAAGTGTCTTATCCAAATGAGAAGCAGTGTATTGATATGTATATAAGGGAATCAAAAGCATGGCTCTGGGAAATGATTTGAAAATAGTGGCCCTTGGAGGACTTCTGTTTGATTGACAGACATGGGTGCACAGATACCTCTGTGAGTCCCTGCTTTTACTCTTTTGGGGGGTGTATACCCGGAAGTGGAATTGCTGAAATATAGGGTAATTCTATGTTTGATTTTTTGGAGGAACCATTATACTGTTTTCCATAGTGACTGCACCATTTTGCATTTCCACTCCACCAACACTGCACAAGGGTTCCAAAGCACCAACACTTTAAAAAAATATATATTTTTTCATTGATAGAGAAGAGGAGGGAGAAATAGAAACATCAATGATGACAGAATCATTGATCGGCTGCTTCCTGCATGCCCCACACTGGGGATTGAGCCTGCAACCGAGGCATGTGCCCTGACCGGGAATTGAACTGTGACCTCCTGGTTCATAGGTTGACGCTCAACCACTGAGTCACGCTGGCCAGGCAACACTTTTTTTTTTTCCCCATAGTGACCATTCTAACAGGTGTCTGGTGGTATGTCATTGTGGTTTTGATTTGCATTTTCCTAATGATTAATGACATTGAGTATAATTTTTTTAAAAAGTTTGCATATGCAAGGCATAACTTTTTGAGTTGTCATTGAAAAGTGTTTCCTGGAGAGTCAAAATATCTAGATTCTAGCCGTGTATCTCTCCTAATTAGCCATTTGGCTTTTAGTTCCATTTAATAAATGTTAATTAGGCCTCTACTAAGAGCCGATCACTGCACTGGGTGCCACAGAGACGAGAAATGTATAAACCACAATTTTTCCATTCATGTCTCTTGTTTAGTTTTCTTGTCTCTGAAAGTGAAAAAAAAAAAAAAAAGCTTAAATCTTTTCTAATTCCAAAGTTTTGAACCTATAATCTAAGCTTGTACGTAGAAGCCAGCGTCTCTTCTAACTGGGCAGAATTGCCTGCCATTGAAATAAGACAAGAAAACTACAATACCCAGGGGAAAGGCAATTGGAAGATTTTTTTTTTGAAGGGTCTGACATTAAAATCCGAATCTTACATATTTACAACTTCTACTTAGTTTGAGTTTATGAGTTTGATTTTGAAAATTTAACCTGCCAAAACCGGTTTGGCTCAGTGGATAGAGCCTCGGCCTGCGGACTGAAAGGTCCCAGGTTCGATTCCGGTCAAGGGCATGTACCTGGGTTGCAGGCACATCCCCAGTGGGAGATGTGCAGGAGGCAGCTGGTCGATGGTTCTCTCTCATCGATGTTTCTAACTCTCTATCTCTCTCTCCCTTCCTCTCTGTAAAAAATCAATAAAATATATTTAAAAAAAAAAAAAAAGAAAATTTAACCTATCTTAGTCAAATGATACTATTTATGGTATGTCTGCTGGCATAGGACTCTCTCCTCTTCATAGCAAAGCTGCTTAAAAGGCTGTCTCTTGCCGTATCTTGTTTTCCTGCCTCCATAGCGTCCTGCATTCTGGTTTCTGGTGTGCCCAGGTCTCCACTCCCCTCTCAACAGTCAAAAACAAGGGATGCGCCTCAGCCTTCCTCAGCCAGCTTCTCTGGAGGACTTGAAATGCTTGCTCCCTCTTTGAAACGTCTCCCTTTCTCAGCTGTTTTGGTCTTACTCGCTTTTCCTCAAGGCTTCCCATCTGGAAACCTTACACACTTTCCTTTGCCTCATCCTACCCTCCCAACACAGACCGTCAGTAGGTTCCATTATTCACCTTCTCAGTCAGTCTCCACACCTCCATTCTGCTTGCTCCTTCCTGGGTCCAGGCCCGTGGTCGGCAAACCGCGGCTCGCG
>JAWPEG010000013.1:5036976-5063018 GCA_035771395.1 Myotis vivesi | reverse complement strand
GTGTGTGTGTGTGTGTGTGTGTGTGTGTGTGTGTGTAAGTGATGGGGAGCAGCTGAGTCAAGTAATTATTCTTTTTTTAACTATATTTTTTAATTGATTTCAGAGAGGAAGGGAGATAGAAACATCCATGATGGGAGAGAATCATGGATCGGCTGCCTCCTGCACGCCCCACACTGGGGAGCCATCCCACAACCCTAGCATGTGCCCTGACTGGGAATCGAACCGTGACCTCCTGGTTCATAGGTTGATGCTCAACCACTGAGCCACACCGGCTGGGCCAGTCAAGTAGTTACTGATTGAGTACTGTCACCAAAGAAGCTGGTGCCTTTAGCATCCAGCGTATGACATCTGCCTAACTCTAACCATGATCAAACCCCCTCAACATGACCAACCTACGTCCATCTTCTCTTCCAGCCCAACTGTTAGGAAGTCGTCTCATCTGTGGTCTCCATGTCTGCCTTACCCCCTCCTCCCTTTTGGACTGATTTCAGTCAGATTCTCTAGCCCCTAAAGCCACCCAAACGGATCATACCGAGATCACCAATCATCTCTGTTGCACCACATTGGTGGGCTCAGGACTGCTGGCAGCTAACCTGCAAACTTGTGATGTTCTTGACCACTTCCTTTACAGAACGCCCTTCCTTTGTCTTGTTTTATTTGTCTTAAGGTGACACCGTGCTTCTCCCACCCGCTCTCTCTAGCTGTGTTAGTTATTTTTTAAATTTTTTAGTCTCCTTTGCAATTTGATCCTACTTGAGCAGACTGTGAGGTGCCGGAGTTCCTTCAAGCTCATTCCTGTCTTTGCAGTTTTATGCGCTTGTCGGCGTTTCCACGCCTCCCGTTAGCGTCTGAATGCCAGGCCCCTCTCTGCAAAGTCTATCTCTAGACCCCACCTCCCTCTTAGCTCTGCTATCATGTGCCCGGCTGCCACCTCGGCTCCTCCACTTGAACTTCCGCAACACAAAGAAGCCGGCGCTGAGCTCAGAATAGCCCTTTAAGTTGGGCGTGTGAGCGAATGGTCCTGCTGCTCTTCAATAGAGCTGGGCTCAGGCCGGACACTTCCCCCTCTCTCTCTCTCCTCACTGAGTTCTGTCAAACTCAACATCATGGCTGTTTCTCAGGGCCTATCCTCTTCTCTTTACTGATCGAACAAGGAAGAAGCTGAGGAATATAGATCTAATCAATACAGTCAATCAGTTTCAATTAATTGACACGCACAGAGCCCAGCAGCTTCAGAATTAACTGTAAGCTGTGCCAGAAAAAAGGCCTCCAACTGCAGAGGAATGAAGACAGAGGGATTGTCCCTCCCTGACTTAATCCTTAGGAGCTAAGTTAGAAGTCAAAACACGAACATAACTAGAAAATCCGTTATGTTTTAGAAATTGAGCACTACAAAAAAAGCATCCTGTATGCCCCATAGAACTCAAAATGAAATGTAGGAAATATATATTTTTTAAAATATATTTTTGTTGATTTCAGAGAGCAAGGGAGAGGGAAAGGGAGAGAGATGGAAACATCCATGATGAGAGAGAATCATGGATCGGCCTCCTCCTGCACGCCCCCTGCTGGGGATCGAGCCCACAGCCCGGGCATGTGCCCTTGACTGGGAATTGAACCATGACTTCTTAGTTCATAGGTTGACGTTCAACCACTGGGCCACACCATCTAGGTGAAACTATTTTAAAAAAAAATATATCTTTATTGATATCAGAAAGGAAGGGAGAGGGAAAGAGAGATAGAAACATCAATGATGAGAGAGAATCATGGATCAGCTGCCTCCTGCACGCTCCCCACTGGGGATTGAGCCCGCAACCCAGGCATGTGCCCTTTCACCGGAATCGAACCCAGGACCCTTCTGTCCGTATGCTGACGCTCTCTATCCACTGACCCAAACCAGCTAGGGCAAGGTGGAAATATTTTTAATTAAATGGTAATGAAAATATGACATATCAAAAGTTGCAGGATACAACACACTTAGTACTTAGAGGGAAATTTATAGTATTAAATTCATAAATGAGAAAATAATACTGTCTGACCATCAGTATCTAATTCTCCATGTCAAGAATTTTAAAAAAGAATAGCCAATCAACACCAAGAGTATAGAAACAAATGGTAAAAATGAGAACATAAATCAATAAATAAAATCAGGAATCTGTGTCACTGAAGAAGTCCATTGCACATAACTTAAATCAGCGTTTCTCAACCTGTGGGTTGCGACCCCTTTGGGGGTCGAAAGACCCTTTCACAGGGGTCGCCTAAGACCATCGGAAAACACATATATAATTACTGTTTTTGTGATTAATCACTATGCTTTCATGATGTTCAATTTGTAACAATGAAAACACATCCTGCATATCAGATATTTACATGACGATTCATAACAGTAGCAACATGACAGTTATGAAGTAGCAACGAAAATAATTTATGGTTGGGGGTCACCACAACATGAGGAGCTGTATGAAAGGATCTCGGCATTAGGAAGGTTGAGAACCACTGACTTAAGCTGTGATTATTTCCCGACCCCTTCCCTTTCTTGAGTTTCTTGCTCAGATGGTGATTTGGTCTAGAGTCCCTCAGAAACGTGGGCTGGTATTGAAAAGGTTTCTCCTTCTCCCATTTGGCCTATTGCGAGCAGCCAGCTGGGAGGAAGTCTGGGGTAGAACCATACGGATTGAAACTCCCATTAGGCGCCGTGGCTTGGGGCCGCTTCCTGTAGAGACCTCGTTCCGCCCTCGGTGGTTTGAAGAAGTGGATTGCTTATTGTCCCTCCATAAATGAAAACCGGGTAGCGAAGGTTTCTTGTTTTATAGAGAGATTCTGCTTCTAGTGCTGCTGGGTGAGGAGAATAGAGAACGTTTTTGTACACTGTTGGTGGGAATATAAATTTGTATAGTTATTAGGGAAAACAGTACAGGATTTCCTTAAAATATTAACAAGTAGTCCTGGCCGGTTTGGCTCAGTGGTTAGAGCATCAGCCTGTGGACCAAAGGGTCCCGGGTTCGATCCTGGTCAAGGGCACGTACCTTGGTTGCAGGCTCACCCCTGGCCCGGGCCATGGTCGGGGTTTGTACAGGAGGCAACTAATCCATGTGTTTCTTTCACATCAGTATTTCTCTTTGTCTTTCCCTCTAGCTTCCACGTTCTCTAAAAATCAACGGAAAAATATCCTTACGTGAGGATTAAAAAAAAAGTTAAAAAATAACAAATTAAAAGTATATATATATCATATAATCCAGCTCCCCCTTTTCTGAGTTTTTATGCAAAGGAAATGAGTTTAGTATCTCGCAGTGATATCTGCACTCCCTTGTCCATTGCAGCTTTATCCACAGTAGTCAAAATGCAGAAATGACTTGAGTGTCCATCGAGGGAATTAATGGATAAAGAAAATGTGTTACATATACTGGGTGGGAAAAGTAGGTTTACAGTTGTTCGTATGGGAAAGAACACAGTAATTAATAGTAATACAAGAATAAAGTCTGTTTTGCGTACTCACAACTATAAGCCTACTTTTGCCTTCCCCTGTATACACAGTGGAATATTATATACCCATGAAAAAGAAGGGAGCTCTTCCTTTTGCAACGGAATGTATGAACCTGGAGGGCATTATGCTGAGTGAAAGAGGCCATCTTTCTATGAAGCATTTAGATGTATGTGTGTGTTTCAACCTAATCGTTTCATTCATTGCTTTCACTTTTCTATAACTTCTTCAATTAAAAAAAAAAATCTTTAAAAATTCAGTTCTCTAAGCTTTTCCTGATCTCTGTAGATGTGACCAATAAGATGGTTCTTCCATCTTGATCACTTTATACCATTTTTGAGTCACCTTTCCCACTTTCCTGGGCCCTGACGCCACAGAGACGTTTCATGTCCCTTCTCCTTATGTTCTGTTTTCTAGGTGTCACTGAGCTCTGCAGGGGAGGCGGCCTCTTTCTCGGAGCCACTTCTGGGGTCTTCATGCAGCCATGGATCTGGATAAACCCTCCGTCTGGGGCTCCTTCAAACAGCGGACCAGGCCTTTGCTGCTCAACCTGAGCAAAAAGAAGGTGAAGAAACACCCCGACAAACCCCCAGACTTAGGGGGGCGGCATCGCCTGGATCGCCGCCTCAGCCTCTCGGTCCCTGACCTCCTGGAGGCCCAGGCCTTGGCCCCGGAGGGTGGGCCGTACTCCGGGGCCCAGTCCTCCTACACCTCCGTGCCCAGCAGCCTGTCCACGGCAGGGATCATGTCCAAGAGCTGCAGCAGCTCCTTGAAACAGTCGGAAGAAGAGCTGGACTGGAGCCAGGAGGAGGCAGGCCACCTGCACGCGGCGGATACGGACTCTGAGGAGACCTTCGCCTCACCGGCCGCGGACAGGAGGGCTTCCAGCAATGGCCTCTTTGATCTGCTCCAGAAGGCGCCCCCGGAAGAGGACGCTCTGGAGGATCCAGAGGTGAGGCCCGGGCCAGCACCATCCGTCCCATTGCTTTTTTCCTTCTTATTTATCTACTAGAAGCTCAGTGCATAAAATTCGTGCACAGGTAGGGTCCCTATGCCGGTCGGCGCCTCCCTTTGTTCCCTGCCGCGCCCTGGTGGTCAGTGCACATCATAGTGAGTGATGGAACTCCCAGTTGGTTGAACTCCAGAGGGGACACTTTGCATGTTAGGCTTTTATATAGAGAGCTATTTATTTAATTTAAAAAAATATTTTTATTGGTTTCTGAGAGGAAGGGAGGGGGGAGAGAGAGAGAGAGAAGCATCATTGATGAGAAAGAATCACTGATAGGCTCCCTCCTGCATGCCCCCCCCTACTGGGGATGGAGCCCGCAACCTGGGCATGTTCCCTGACTGGGAATCGAACCGTGACCTCCTGGTTCACATGTCAATGCTCAACCACAGAGCCATGTCGGCCAGGCTATTTTTATGTTTCATTTAATCAATTTATTTATCTATTTTTATATTTGTTTATTTGTAAATTTATCTTTCTTGGTGAAGGTATTACATATGTCCCCTTCTTCCCCCCATTAACCCCTTCTAGCCCGCCCCTGCCCCCACTCCCTGCCCAGGCCCTCACCACACAATGATCTGTGTTCTTTTTTCCTTATTGTCATTGCACCGGGTGCCCTTGGTGGGAAACCAGATGAGGAGTTATTTCCGTGGTTAGCTTGGATGGAGACAGTGTCATTTACAAGAATTTAAATGATCGATGTATTGATTACACCAAGTGTTCCCATCAGTTTTGGGGTTGACCTCTGTGTATTTTGAAACTATTACAAAAACCCTTTCTCGGACACTTTAAGGCATTAAAGGCCCTAATGGATGAGTTTTCCTTTCTTTCCATCTCCTGGCAAAGAAAGTAAGAGCATCACTTTTCCTCTAAATTTTCTAAGTGTGTGTCTGTCTGTCCCAATCTCTCTCTCTCACTCTCCCTCCCTCCCTCTCTTCCCTCTCTCTCTCTCTCTCTCTCTCCACCATTGCCTAGTCCTAATGTAGATAAAACATGCGTATTACTGCTCCTAGAAATGTATGGATGTATGTTTCCCTTTGACTTCCAAAGAGTTTGAATTCTGTTCTATTTCATACACATGTACACGCATGTGTTTGTGTGTGTGTGTGTATGTTGTGTGCACTTACCTGTGGGCAACTTCACGTGCATTCTCTAAAAAAACAAACAAACAAAAAAACTAATGGAAACAAATTCTTACCAATATAGTGATTTTACAAGGCCTCAGTATTTCAATAAGCTAAAACAGCCAAATAGAATTATGAGGCAAATCTTACATTTCTCAGAAGAGTTTAATGTAAGTATAATCACCAGATTATTAAGTCATGGTTTGATGATCTCTTTAATCAGATTTTGAAAAATTCCTCCATTAAAGGCACCGAAGTAGGTTGCAGTGTTGAGGAAAGGGGTTAAATTTTCTCTGTTCCAGGTCATTGTGATAAGTGCATAGAAAGCTGGTTATTCCACTGGGATTTTTTATTTTACTTTTGGAACCAAAGCCGATTAATTATGTCATATATTTCCCTTTATGTTATTTTATTATTTTACTTTTTATCCTCACTGGAGGATATTTTTTCTATTGATTTTTAGCAAGAGTGGGAGGGAAGATAGAGAGAGAGAAACATGGATTTGAGCGAGGCACATCGATTGGTTGCCTCCTGCATGCACTCCCACCAGGGCCTGGGAATGAACCTGCAGCCCAGCTTCATGCCCTTGACTGGAACTCGTGACCCTTCCTGCACAGTCAGGTGCTCTAACCACCGAGCAACACCAGCCAGGGCCATACATTTCACTTTAATTGGGAAATGGCATCGTGGCTCTTCAGAGGATGTTGTGGTTTGATTCACTTGGAAGCGTTACTTTATTACGACACCACTGCCCATTAAAGGACTGCACTTAACTCTTTTTCTCATTGCCATCAACACTTAGGAAATCCTTTCTGTAACAATTTTATGCTTGTTACTGTACCTATACATTGGAAATATGTGTTTTCACTAATCAAAATAGAAATTAAGTGAATTATTAAACTAGGTCAGTAGGAAGGAGGTAGCTGGTTGAAAAATGGACCTACGTGAATCTTGGCTTCTTGTTACTTATGACTTAACTAGAGGCCCAGTGCACGTAATTCGTGCACCGGTAGGGTCCCTAGTGGCTGTCGGCTGCTGGCCAGGGCCTCCCTTCCCCTGCTGCCGGACGTGCCCCTCCCCTCCCCCAGGTCAAACTCCCAGTTGAGGAGAAAATTTGCATATTAGGCTTTTATTATATAGGATGGGCTTCTTGGCTTAGATATACTAACAAACTCCAATTGGAATCCAGAGCTGGCGATCAAAACAAAGTTGGTTATCAAAAGAAGACATTATTTTTCTGTGTCCACTGTGCCCTTTTAAAAGCAGGGAAAACCGTGCCGGTGTGGCTCAGTGGTTGAGCGTCGACTTACCCACCGAGAGGTTGCCAGTTTGGTTCCTGGCCAGGCACATGCTCAGGTTGGGGGCTGATCCCCATTAGGGGTTGGGGGGCGTGCAGGAGGCAGCCAATGGATGATGTTTCTCTCTCATCATTGATGAATCTTTCTCTCTCTTCCTTCCTCCTCTTTCTCTAAAATCAGTAAAAAAAAAAAATAATAAAAGCAGGGATAATGATAGTGTTTGAACGGGCATTTCATCATGATCAATAACTAATAATCATGAACGGGAGGATCATTGCCTCTCCATCCTCCCTCCCCATGTCATCTCCCCATGGGGCACGTCCTCCCCTCATGTTTTACTTGCAGTTGGAGTTTGAAACTAGCTTCGGCGCTCGCTCCTGTGGATGAGTTGAGTGGTTGAGAAAAGAACCCTGGTGGGATATTTCTAGAAGCTGCTCGGCAACCGCAGAGCTTCAGTTTAGTGACCACAGAGACGCACAGTGACAAACCACAGAGGAGAGACAGCCTGCAGCTCTCGGGATGAGACAAGCGCGTCATTCGCTCCCCACATCAATCACGTGTTCTTTGACTATTTTTGTTCCAGCTCAGAAATCATTACTCAACTTCATGGTGTTCCTGCCACAGGCCTGTCAGCCGTACTCCACGTCCCCTCCTCGGAGCACCTGGCCTCTTTTTCCTGCTCCCCTCTCTCCTTCCCAGCTGTTGAGCACCTACTATGCGCTGATCCTGGGAACATGGCTGTCAACAGAGCAGACAAAAACCCACTTCTTTACGAAGATCCTATTTTGAACGGTGGCAGGCTACAGATATTTTCAGAGCAATCAATTCAATGGAGAAAAATAATGCAGGAAAGGAGATTGGGGATGCTGGGGCAGAGTTTTTCAGTTGTTTTTTAAAAATATATTTTATGATTTTTTTTAAGAGAGGAAGGGAGAGGGATAGAGAGTTAGGAACATCGATGAGAGAGAAACATCAATCAGCTGCCTCCTGCACACCCCCTATCAGGGATGTGCCCGCAACCGAGGTATATGCCCTTGACCTGAATCAAACCTGGGACCCTTCAGTCTGCAGGCCAACGCTCTATCCACTGAGCCAAACCGGCCAGGGCGAGGTGTTCAGTTTTTAACAGAACAGCTAGGAAAGGCCGCTTATGAGATGTAACATTTAAGAAAAGAAGTGCCCAGCCCTCGGGGGTCAGTGGCTGAGCGTCGACCTAGGAACCAGGAAGTCACGGTTCGATTCCTGGTCGGCACGCGCCCCAGTTGTGGATCCAACCCCAGTAGGGGGCGTGCAGGAGGCAACTGATCCATGATCCTCTCTCATCATTGGTGTTTCTCTCTCTCTCCCTCTCCCTTCCTCTCTGAAATCAATAAAAATGTATTTAAAAAAAAGAAAAGAACATGCATTTCCTGCTTTTTGGTTGTATAGGTGCCAGACCCAAGAGGGTCTGTTCTTGGGAAGGTCTTTCCTATCCCATTTTGAAATGTTTTCTACCTAATTAGCGAGCTTGGCTCTCGGGTTCCTGCGCTGCCCGCTCCCGCTGACGGGTGGGGGCCGGACAGGCCCACCCTGGGCGGGACCCGGGAGAATGGCCCTGTTGCTTCTGCTCCGCAAAGGATGAATGAGGGGTGGGCGAGCGGCCAGTGGGAAAGCAGATTGGGCCGTATCTCCGCTCTGATCAGTGACTAAGAGGGCAGAGGCCCCAGCCAGGGGACTTCACTGAGTCACTCTGGACTTGCCAGGCAGGGAGGGAGCCCACACACCTGAAACCAGGCATGCAAATGGCAGATTCCCAAGGGAAAGACCTGGCATAGGATTTCCCTGTGGGTTGATATTCTTTTGCATTTTATTTTATTTTATTATTTTATTTTATTTCTTGTTTTATTTTATTTTGTTTATTTTGTTTAATTTATTTAATTTTATTTTATCTATTTAATTTTATTTATTTTATATTTTATTTTACTTATTTTTATTCATGCATTTATTAGTTTATTTTATTTATTATTTTATTTTATTGTATTTTATTTTAAAGCAGGGTTATCTTTTCTTTTTATTGACAGAAGCTCTGTGGAAGTGGTGATCTCAATGCGTCTACAATGTCCCAACAGTTTGAAGAACAATCTGTGAGTGACATTCCTTTAGCAGGGTGGTTCCTAAACTTATTTGGCCTACCGCCCCCTTTCCAGAAAAAATATTACTCAGCGCCCCCTGGAAATTAATTTTTTAAAAATTTTAATAGCAATTAAACAAAAAGATATATGTATTAATGTTTCTACCTTTTTCGTAAAATATAGTAAAGAAAGGTGTAAATTAGAAACATTGAGGTTTGAAATTATGAAACTATTTATTGAACTCAGAATAGAAAGGTAATACAAAAAAAGTTAAAACAAATGCACCTGTGGCCATCACCGCCCCCCTGATCGCTGCAGCGCCCACCAGGGGGCGGTAGCGCCCACTTTGGGAATCACTGCTTTAGAACCAATAAACAGGACACATCCCCGTTATCAATGTTTCTTACTACATGTTTGGGTCTGCATTGCTTGGCCTCATTTCTTTTTAAAGAACGCTCCATGGTATTCACTTACAAAGACAGGCCTTACAGACAATAGCTGGAAGAGATTAATTCAGTGTCTATTGATTTGCGAGCCTGGGATAGATTCTTCTAAAAATACAGAGAAGCTATGAAATCGGGTGCTACAGAACAGGAGACAAAAGCCATTTTCAAAGTGCTTTGAAGCACCGGTGGGGACACTTGCCAAAGAAGACCAACCGGCAAGGGTGCCTTAGCCACAGGATCGATGAAGTTGAAGGTCAAATAGGTGAACAATAAGTCATTGCATCTGCCCTTTCTCTTTGGAATGGCAGACATTTGAACTAATGCACAACTCAAGCTCCAAACTTTAATGGCATCCACTGAATAAATATTCAAACTAGACTGGACTTGGACATGGTGGCCTTTGAGGGTCGATGCATTCATTCCCAGAGAGGGGAGTGAACAGTGTTGTGGGAGGTGAGACTGAGGGTGAGTGGAAGAGATGCCATAGTGGGGGTCAGGGAATGAAAGAAAAACGTGTAAAAGACTAGACAGGGTGTGTCCCATGTGGACACAGACAAGGACCACATGTTGGGTGGACGAGGGGACTCAGTGGGTTGTCAGCTGAATGGTAATGTACTGAAATGATTTTCTTTTTATTAATGTATTTTTATTCATTTCCAGGAGGAAGGGAGAGAGGGAGAGAGAGAGAGAAACATCAATGGTGAGAGAGAATCATTGATCAGCTGCCTCCTGCACGCTCCACCCTGGAAATTGAGCCCACAACCTGGGCATGTGCGCTTGAATGGAACTGAACCCAGGACCCTTCAGTCTGCAGGCCGACATGCTACCCACTGAGCCACACCAGCTAGGGCATAGCCTCACTTCCGTGTGCTCTTTCCTCTCTTGGGCTTCTCTGTGAGTGACTGAATAAAGCTCCCGGCCCTCAGTGAATGACAGGAGGGTGATCCAGATGTCACTGATCTCATTCTTCTCAGACAGTTAACATTGTGAGGATGTTACTATGACTGCCTCTGACTTCTTTTTTTTAAAAATATATTTTATTGATTTTTTTTAAGAGAGGAAGGGAGAGGGATAGAGAGCCAGAAACATTGATGAGAGAGAAACATCGATCAGCTGCCTCCTGCACACCTCCCACTGGGGATGTGCCCACAACCAAGGTACATGCCCTTGACCAGAATCGAACCTGGGACCTTTCAGTCCGCAGGCCGACGCTCTATCCACTGAGCTAAACCGGTTAGGGTGACTGCCTCTGACTTCTGACAGAATCCCCTTGGAGAGAAATATAGAGAACATGTTAACCAGGCAAATGTTACTAAGTCCTCAAAGTGAGTGGGAGCTCACTTTTTTCTTTTAAGAAGTGATTTTATTATTTTTTTAATTATTATTTTTATTAATTTCAGAGAGGAAGGGAGAGGGAGAGAGAGAAACATCAACAATCAGAGAGAATCATCAATCGGCTGCCTCCTGCACACCCCACACTGGGGATCGAGCCCGCAACCCGGGCATGTGCCCTGACTGGGAATCGAACCGTGACCTCCTGGTCCATAGGTCGACGCTCAACCACGGAACCACGCTGGGGGCCCAGTGGGAGCTCAATCTTGAACACTGGCCATTGGAGTGACCATTTCCCCCTATTACAATTAGGAGTGTTTCGTAAATTCTCTCCCCAGACCACTGACCTTACTTCTCCACCTGTGCAGACCCTCGGGGAAGCCAGCGACGGAGTGAGCAACCTGCCCAGCCCCTTCGCCTACCTCCTCACCATCCACCTAAAGGAGGGCCGGAACCTGGTCATCCGGGACCGCTGCGGTAAGCCCGGCCCCGCGTGGCTCTTCGTAGCCTTTTTCTCTCCACCCTTGTGTCAGTGTGGTTAGCCAACCTTTTTCTTTAAACTTTTTAAAATTGATTTCAGAGAGGAGGGGAGAGGAAGAGACAGAAACATTAATGACGAGAGAGAATCATGGATCGGCTGCCTCCTGCACGCCCCCTACTGGGGATCAAGCCCACCACCCCAGACATGTACCCTGACTGGGAATTGAACCATGACCTCCTGGTGCATAGGTCGCTGCTCAACTACTGAGCCACGCCAGTGGCCGGCCAGGCGGCCAGCCCTTTCTCTCTCAGCATGGTTCGATTCCCACACAGGACCTCAAATCTAAGCCTCCTCAGGAACCAAGGCATTTGCAGCAAATTATGTAAACATATTGAACCTTATTATCCTTTGTTAGTAGCAAATTAGGAATAATCTATATATATAAAAAGCCCATGGCCCCAATGTCGTAATGACCACAGACCGACATGGGTGGGCGGGGCTTTGAGCAGGGCGAGGCGAGTGTGGCTGGGTGGGGCCGTGCGATTTTGCGCGCTGGGCTTCTAGTGATGATGATAACCATCACCATATACTTACAGTTGTTTGAATTGAACTAAGCTCACTGTAACGGCTTGATGCCCAGCCTATAGCAGCCACACAAGAAAGTGTTCCCTTGGTCCCACTTCAATTATCCCTGAGAAAGATGTGAGTAATGCTTATTATAAAGTTATCCAACGTGCACATAGATGGCAATGCCCTCTGTGCCCGCCCCCCCCCCCCTTCCTGCCCCCAAGTCCTTGACCTCACAGTAATACTGACCTACCCTGTTGGCCACTGGGACTGTGTCTTAGAGCTGGTAGTGCTCATGCCAGCAGCCCCGTTTTTCCACGCATCTTGTTCTGGAAAAGATGCTCAGCTCCCCTTCAATCCTAGAGCACTAATTCCTGGAAAAGGAGCCCTTGCATATGTGTTCCCGTATTAAGACAGGTAGAGCGCAGCTTCCTGCTGTGGACCCGTGGAAGGCTGGGTTGCTGGTGCCCTCTGGTGGCCACATTGCAGTATTGCAAAAGGGAAAGCGAAGTTCTTTGGAAGGCATTCAGTGTGACCTGACCAGGGCCAGAAACATCACCTGGCTGTAGGCGGGAAGGTGGAGGGTCGATGTGAGTTTTAGGCGATGGAGATTCAGGACCCATGCTTCCAGCAGCCTGTTCTCCCTCTCTGTTCCCGGCACAGGTAGAGCTGAGTGATGTTTCTAGAACACCTTCCAGGAAGAATACATGGGCAGGAAAAAAATCATTTTCCTGTTGGTGTAGACCAGGGGTGGGGAATATTCGGCCTGCGGGCCTTGGCCCGCGAAATCATTAGGTCGGGGAACAGTGGACGGCAGGTAAGGGTCATAGGTGCTGGACACAGACCACCCAGGTGTGAATACCAGCTCGGATACCAGGTAGCAATGACTGAGGACTCACCTGGAGTGTGCATGCTTGTGGGGACTTGTGAGGATGTGTGTGGGGTGTGGGGTCACATGGTAATCTATATATACATAAAAGCCTAAGTGACCCTAACGACCAAACGCCCGGTCACTATGATGCTCACTCACCACCAGGGGGCAGACGCTCAATGCAGGAGCTGCCTCCTGGTGGTCAGTGCACTCCCACAGCCAACCTCCCGCAGCCCTGATCGCTGGCCAGACCAAGGGACCCCACCCGTGCACAAATTCGTGCACCAGGCCTCTAGTATACAGTAAGTTTGTTTAGACATTTTTTGTTGCTAAAATCTTTTCGAGTCTTACATTCTAGTCTAAAGATTTTCTGTCTTCATTTTTGTACCTAGAAAGGCGTTGTGTGTCTCAAGAGAGAGTCACATTAGCCTCATATTTATTCTCTTTTCTGCGCGGTTTGATAGTTTTCGTTTATCGCTTTGATCTGCTCGAGTTTATTTTGATTTCTGGCCCAGCGTGGGGACTTAGTTTTATTTTTTTGCCAAATGGCTATTTAATTAACTGGGACTAAACTTTCCTTTCCCCAGTGATTCGATTGCCACTTTTTAATTGCACATTAAAATGCAATACTTACTAGGGTCTGCCTGGGTTTCTCTTTGATTCCCATGGGTGTACTGTTTTGTTCAGGTGCCAGCACCACACCACAGTTTAATTGTATAGAAAGGTTATTTTGCAAAAAATCTGGGGTTTGCTTCACCTGGGAGTACCTTCTCTGAACACCAGGTGGCGTGAGATCCCTGGGTGCTGTGAAGGAGCAACCCAACCCCATCTGGCCAGCGTCTCTGAAAGATGGTCATTCCAGAGCAAACCTGAAACTTTCAGAGATGCAGACACTTCCCCCAAAGCGCAGGTGGGGGTTGGCTCTCCTCCATGCCTTGAGTTTGGTAGCCTGCTGAGGCGCACAGCAAGCGAGGGGAACTGGCATTTGAAACCTGTTTCTCTTTATTCCCTTCCCACATTGGTACCGATCACCACCCATCGGCCTTGTCTGTCCTCACAACCTTCAGTGTGTCCCCAAACCAAGGTCTTTCCTCGGAGATGTTTGTGGTTGGGCTTTGCTTTGGGACTGCGCATCCTGGTGGGTTGATGAGAAGGTCTTGAAGCTCTCTTGCTGTCTAGACCAGCAGTCGCCAACTGGTGGTCCACGGTCAGTAGCAAAGTCTCTGTTCCTGAAGGGAAGGCAAAGTAGGTTCGATTCTAGCCGATTTCCACGCCAGGTGGCACCCACTGACATGACACGAAGGGGACATGGCTGGCCTGGGCTCTCCCTGGGCCGTGTTCTGCACATGGTGGCTGCTGCTTCTAGGAGCTCCTCTGCGCTCCCAGCGATAGAAAAGGATCTCTCCGTTTCAGTCTGCTGGCCGTGCTCTCCGTTTTGCCATCCTGGTTGAAATATTCTGGAACTTTCTTCCGGAGCATGACTGACTGCCCTCCCCCCATCTGATGGACCCACCATAAGCCCTGCCTGTAATGTAATAATTTCCGAATAATTGACCAAAACCCAATTTCTGAAAGAAGCTCTGGAAAATTCTTTATATATGTATTTTGTGTCCCAAAATTCACGCAAGAAGTAATTTTGATAGAAAACACAGGTTTATAATGAAAAATTGTAAATTTTTTATTGATTCGTAAAGTATACAGTATAGGGTTATGTATGGAATAGCACATCGGGGAAATGGCCTCCACGGTTTTGCTGACACATACACAAAGCTGTGGTCTTCATTGGTCTTCATTGTCCCTCTCCTGGGTCATCATTGGTACTTGGTCATGCTTATCAAAATGAAGGGATTGAAATCAAAGGGCAACAGATATTAGAACCTGATTCAATAAACCAAGTAACATTAGGCTTTTATTTTTTTTTTGTTGTTGTTGTTAATGCTCATGCAAAATTCAAATCTTGCGTGAATTTTGGTACTATATATATATATATATATATATGTATGTATATTCATTTCAGAGAGGAAGAGAGAGGGAGAGAGATTTTGCTCGACAAAGAAAAACAGAGTTTCTTCTTTCCCATGTGACCCAGGAGATATGCCCTCTTAATTTCCAGAATGCCCGCTGTGGTTTCTGTAGGGGTCCCTGAAGAATGAGGCGCGCACTTGGCCGCTGTGCGGGCTGGAACTTACTACTTCAGCCACTAGAGGGCAGCAGCAGCTGCTCAAAAAGTCTCCAGATGAGAACAGGACAGTCAAATAATATGGTTCCTGATGACTCTCCTGAGGATCGATTTGAGTTGTCGTGTGTCCTTCTCACTGAGCTGCCTGTTATTTTCATCCGATTTAACCGGCAAAGTGCTCTGGAATCCTCAGTGCGTCACCATAGGCTTGGAGTAGGGTGGTGGCCAGGAGTTATGAATACTTAGTGATTGTCAGGTGTGTTTTTTTTTTTTTTTCTTAAAGATTTTTACTGATTTCAGGGAGGAAGGGAGGGCGAGAGAGAGAGATAGAAACATCCATGATGAGAGAGAATCATTCATTGATCGGCCGCCTCCTGCATGCCCCCACTGGGGATCAAGCCTGTAACCTGGGCATGTGCCCTTGACCGGAATCGAACCTGGGACCCTTCAGTCTGCAGGCTGACGCTCTATCCACTGAGCTGGACCAGCTAGGGCTGGTTTTCAGTTTTTTGTACTCATTCAATAGAAACTTATCTGGCCACTGGGTAAAGCTGGCAATGAAACTACTGGTCCGCTATGTGTTAAGTTGCCAAAGGTGATTCAGTCACTAAAGGGAGGTCTGGGGTTTAGATCCGCCATTCCCACCTTAATTCAAAGTTCATCCATTCATGCCTCACCTGTCTGTGGTACATCTACCATGCATAGTAGGCAATTCTGGGCATAAAATACCTTCCAGAGCTTTGAATCAGAGAAATTTAATATTATGTTCATAGATGGTCTCAGCCAAACATTTTCGATGTTAAAATAACTTTATGAGAGCCCTAGCCGGTTAGGCTCAGTGGATAGAGCATTGGCCTGCCAACTGAAGGGTCCCAGGTTTGATTCTGGTCAAGGGCAAGTACGTCGGTTGCAGGATCCTTCCCGGCCTGGGCCCCGGTCTGGGCGCCTGCAGGAGGCAACCAATCGATGTGTTCCTCTCACGTCAATGTTTCTCTCTGTCTTTCCCTCTCGCTTCGACTCTCCCTAAAAATCAATGGAAAAATATCCTCGGATGAGGAATAAAAAAAGTTAATAATTTTATGAAAATTGAAAGAGTAGGAAAGTTTTCAACTTTTATTGTTGTGAGTGTCTGTCTTCAATGCAGCTCTTGGCAGAGTTGAATGTCTTAGTTCAGTGGTTCTCAGCCTTCCTAATGCCGTGACCCTTTCATGCAGTTCCTCATGTTGTGGTGACCCCCAACCAGAAAATTATTTTCGTTGCTACTTCATCACTGTAATGTTGCTACTGTTATGAATCGTCATGTCAATATCTGATATGCAGGATGTATTTAGGCGACCCCTGTGAAAGGGTCGTTCGACCCCCAAAGGGGTCGCGACCCACAGGTTGAGAACCACTGTCTTAGTCTATGATGCCAAGCTCTAAGTGAGAAAATGGGCAAGAGCCTTTCCCAGTGGTTTCGGGGACATAACCCTCTCCCTCCACGAAGGAGCATGTCTTGAGGTGAACATTCCTTGTGAAACTCGGGTTTCTCCCGTCTGGGGCCTGGGGCCCCTTTCTTCCACGTGCTCCGTGCCCCAGTGCTGTGTTCTCTCAACTCCCAGGTTCCCCTGCTGCCGCTGGTTTCTTCTGCCTTCTGAGTTATAAGCTGCTGCCAGTTTTATATTTCCCAGCTTGGCGCCGGTCACTTTCTGCTCCTGCTCATCAGCAAACCTGAATTCCCTTCCCTCCTCACACCCAAGTCATTCCAGATGGACCGAAGGCTTACGTGTAAAGAACAAAAATAAAGAAAAACTACAAAATCAGTGGAAGAAACATGGCTGAACTCATTTAAAATCTCGTAGAGAAAACTGCTTCTAAGCAGAATGTCAAACTCCAGTGCCGTAAATTTGGCCAAAATTTGACCAAATAAAAATGAAAATTACTTATTGCAAGAAGTCACGTAAAGTTAAACAAGTTATGACGTGATCTCTATAGCCGATGGCTGATTTCCATAATGAAGGACCCATTCAAATTCGTAAGCAAATCATGAACCGTACACCCGTAGGGAAAGGGGCGGGGATCTGAACAAGAATTTTCCTGACCAAGAACTAGAAATGTAGGTCACTAAAACATGATTTACTCAAATGTTAGAGATAGAGAAAAACAGGCAGTACCATTATTCATACGTTGTTGGTTTTACTTTTATTTTTTAAATATATTTTTATTGATTTCAGAGAGGTAGGGAGAGGGAGAGAGAGACAGAAACATCCATGATGAGAGAGAATCATGGACCGACTGCCTCCTGCACGCCCCACACTGGGGATTGAGCGCGAAACCCAGTCATGTGCCCTTGACCGGAATCGAACCCAGAACTCTTCAGTCCGTAGGCCGACGCTCTATCCACTGAGCAAAACCAGCTAGGGCCATTGATATTTTATTTTAAGAGAGAGGGAAAGACAGAGAGTAACATCGATGTGAGAGCAACACATCAATAGTTTGCCTCCTGCACATGCCCCGACCAGGGCCCAGGCCAGGGAGGAGCCGGCAACCGAGGTACATGCCCTTGACCGGAATCGAACCCGGGACCCTCTGTCCACAGGCCGGTGCTCTAACCACTGAGCAACACCAGCTGGGGCGGCCTTGGTATTGGGAATTGGAGGTTGTGTCCCTCCATGGGGTCCACATGGCAGAATCAGTGGCAGCCCCAGCCCGGAGGCACCGTCACCGGCCTCTTAGCATCTTCCCCCTCCCCAAGCCCCACCTTACCTCCTCCTTCCCAAGAGCCTCATTGTAGACGAAGAAGCTCCCAGTGAAAAAAGGTTAAAGTCCACCCATTCAGGTGTCATCTCGTCATCTGTATAATCTGGGAGTTGCCTTTCGGAGCGGCTGACCCCTTTGTAGAGCCTGCCTAGTTGAGATGTTTCATCCCTGACAGCCAGGCACTTAGGCTCCAAGAGAGAAAAAAAAAGATCACCCCCCTGTCCCCCCCCCCCACCTTTCTCGGATTTTCCCAAACAATTAACGCCGCGCTGGACGGACGTGACCCCCTCTTTCCTCCCCGGGCTCCGTAAGCCCCGGCCCCCCCTTCGGCAAACCCCAGACATTAAGATCTTCTTTCACGCGACGGCCGCCATTCACCCGTGAAACAGTTTGGACATTATGTGGCTGTCAGGGTGCCTGGGGATTACCCAGGGTGCTTTGCTGGGGAGCAGGGGGTACCAGCGAGGCCTGGGCTTGAGATGTTTATTTGGAGAGAGTGCTGACAAGCATGAAGCCCTGATCCCACAGTGGCACTTTCATTTAATTAAGGGCCTCTTTTTATTATAGTTTTTCCTCCACTTTTTATTTATTTATATATAGACAGATACCAGGATGATTGTTACAGTCCGGCTGGCAGGGGGTGGGGTATGGGGGGCAGATTGCTCACAGGCTAGTGGCTGTGAATGCGCTCACGTTTACAATCCCGCCCAGACTGCACTTAACTTGGTGTGTGCATGTGTGTGTGTGTGCGCGCGCGTGTGTGTGTGTGTGTGTGTGTCTGTGTTTAAACTAAAGGCAGCTGGGCTTCTGCCCGCCCCGTGTTGCCAAACTCACAGTGTGACACTTGATAGGTCTACGTGGGTCTTTGCCGTCTCTTTTCTTTGTTTTAAAGTTAGTAGCCTTGCGAGATTAGAAGACGAACATCAAAATGATCCCTGTGCCCGCCTAGTAAGGCTTGTGATAAAACACGCACATAACATCTTGCTTTACAGCAGCGGTTCTCAACCTGTGGGTCGCGACCCCTTTGGCGGTCGAACGACCCTTTCACAGGGGTCGCCTAAGCCCATCCCGCATATCAGATATTGACATGATGATTCATCACAGTAGCAACATGACAGTGAGGAAGTAGCCACGAAAATAATGTTATGGCTGGGCCACAACATGAGGAACTGGATTTGAAGGGCCAGAAGGTTGACAACCACTGCTTTACAGGCACGTGGCATTGGGTGAAAATAGTTGGGAAAGGTATTGCCTTCATTTTTTCACTAATTTTTAGTTCTGCAGCTAAATAGAAACGTGGGGGGAAAGATGGAGTTAAAAAAGTAACCGATTCAAGTAATTCATGATGGGTGTTAACAGCTTGGCCATGTTAATGACAGAGTGACTTCCTTAATTTTTGATCGAATACACTTAGGCTATTTGGCTCGCTGTTCGAATCAAGAATTCAGTTCAGTACCCATAGGGGGGGTACTGTGGTGACTCAGGGGTCTTTCTGTGCTTATTCATAGTTCTGTGTTTCACAATTCTGTTTAAATAGATTTTTGTTGATTTCAGAGAGGAAGGAAGGGAGAGGGGAGAGAGAGGTAGAAACTTCAATGATGAGAAAGAATCATGGATCGGTTGCCTCCTGCACGCCCCTTACTGGGAATCGAGCTTGCAACCCAGCCACGTGCCCTTGACCAGAATCGAACCCGGGACCCTTCAATCCTCAGGCCGACGCTCTATCCACTGAGCCAGATCGGCTCGGGCTGTTTCACAATTACGATAATATAACCCCAAATTCGATTTTTTTTCTTTCTTTGTAGCCGTTCCAGCTGGCTGTTCGTTTAAGCCCTCTTTAGTCGTAATTCACCAGGTATTAATGCACATGTGTTCCTGTTTCTGTTACGTGTCCTAGGCATGATGGCATACTTGCATGCATGTAACCCACATGCACCACACATAACCCAGGCATTATGTTGGCAGGCATTTCTCTCCTCCGCCTTTTCCATTGATCTCAGAAGTGTGGACGAGGGCCCGTCATCGGCCCTGTTTTCTGCTCTGGACACCGTGGCTGGAGGGACCTCATTCATTTCTTTTGGCGTCCGATTCAAAGCTCCCCGGGGGGGGGGGTGGGCAGGTCAGGGGTGCCGCCCGGGGCCCGTGGAGGGCCTGGCTGGTATGGCGTTCAGCTGGCCGGGGCCGAACAATGCTCCCTGCTTCCCTGCAGGTGCAGGAGGCAGCGAAGAATGGCAACTTTGTCCATTTAATCTCTACCCCCCCGCACCCCTCCCCTGGTTCCAGGCTCCATCCCCTTGCCCCATCTTTTGAGCCAGGGGTCCCAGAGATTGATTTATTTATTATGATTATGTTCTGACATACAGGGTCCTGTCGAGTCCACCATCTGGCCAAATGTTTGAAAAACAAAACAAAAGAAAAAACACACCAAAAAATGGTTTCTTTCCCTTTTCACTGCCTCCCAGCCATTCTTAAAGAGGGTGGGCGTCTCCCCAGGACTCCCAACATCGCCAGTGGATTTGACTGCGGAATTTTGGGGGGGCAGTGTAGTGATGACATGCCCACAATGAAACAAGACAGAAAGAGCTCAAGGAGTCCATTTATATTCCGCCACAGACGGCAGAGACGAATCTGTCATTTACCCCAAATTGTTTCGTATGTCCCTGCTCCCCACCTCCGGGGCCTTTGGGGTCTGCTCAGGGACAGATCTGTTCTGGGTGCGCGCGGTGAAATGCTTTGAGCTCCGGGAGTGTGGAAAGAAACTCTACTTAATGGAGAGATCCCAGGCGTTCGTGTACATTTGAAAAAACCCCCAAAAACCTGTCTAGCTCGCTCTCTTTCTCTCTTAAAGGCACCAGCGATCCCTACGTGAAATTTAAGCTGAACGGGAAGACGCTGTACAAAAGCAAAGTCATATATAAGAACTTGAACCCGGTCTGGGATGAGATCGTTGTCTTGCCAATCCAAAGCCTTGATCAGAAGCTCCGTGTGAAGGTAAATCAGTCATGGATTAGCTTTCAGATCTGCTCTTGTAGGCCGATCACTGCCCTCTTCAAAATGAACCTCCCCAAATTCATTCTTTTATTGTCCTTAAGCGCTGGGTTAAAAATACTAGCAGGGATAGGGTTGCCTATATGCCTCGCCGACAATGTGTATTTCTTTCAGGCCCATGAGATACAGACTGTACAGAACATCCGTGTGGAAACCACATCTCCACTGATTGTACTTAAACTTACCGGATGTGGAAGAATTATTACCGGCAGTTCAGGAGCGATGCGTCCTAAAGTCCCTCTCATTAGGAATAACTTTATACTTAATAGAGCTTTAAGCTCCTGGTTGTAAGCATTGATTGCTCTAACATCTGGGTGAAAACTGCCTGAGTTGAGTGCAGGAGGAGATTGCTAGAGAATATTTAGCAAATTTCTATTTAATTGGCAGACCTAACTCACCATGGAAAATACTAAATTTTAATGAGAGCCGGTTTAAGACGACGGAGAGTAGTCCATTGTGCATAACGTCTGAATACCTATGAACACTGCCTTAAAAGTATATTCTGCTGCTGTTTCGGGCAAAATGGGCAAGTTAGAGTAATTTTCTCCTCTCCATCAGCTTGGCTAACTTCCTCTTGAACTGTACTATGCAAATTATTTTTAGAGCTAGAAGGCTGAATGTAAAGTTCTCAGCCTATTACATGTATGAATAATTTGACAGACGTGGTTTTACCGCATTAATGTGTGTTCCTGGCCCGCTTTTAAAGGTATATGATCGAGATTTAACTACGTCTGATTTCATGGGCTCTGCGTTTGTCATCCTCAGCGAACTTGAGCTTAACAGGTATTGTACTTTTACCTTCTAATAGTTATTAACGAATTTTAGAGGGAACTCGAGATCATGTTAACTGGCATTTGTTTCGATCAAATGACAGAAAAAGTCTGCATCTATGAAAGAGTGCTGAACATGTCTTAGATGCATGATTTTTGCTGTTCAGTTCCCAAACGTACTTGTCAGATAGGAAGTCCTCCATAATATATGCTACAGTGTGCAGTGCATTTTTCCCTCTCACTTGTTAATATTCAGGTTTCTGTTCACCTACCTGACTTGAAATTAAAACAAGTATTTACATTTTATTGGGGGGGAGATGGTGAGAAGCAGTTAACCAGCTGTTGAATGAGGCAATGCCACACAATTTCTCTACCTTGAAGGCGATTGTTTCATTTCCTGAATTTGGTGCTTTTTAAACTTATGTCTAACCCTTAGTCAGAGGTAGGAGGCTTTTACCATGGGTTTCTGATGCCTTATAAGACTACACAGGACTGCCAGTAAGTGCTCACATGATTTGTTGGTTTTGTTGATTTTTCTATTTTTTTGCTTATAGAACGACTGAACATATTTTAAAATTGGAAGACCCAAACAGTTTAGAAGACGACATGGGAGTGATTGTGTTAAATCTGAACCTCGTCGTGAAACAGGGTGACTTTAAGAGACATGTGAGTATCCCCATTTTGTTCTTTCTGAAATCCTCCATTGCTTCGTCCTTGGATACTGGGCTACCAGATGGATTGATCATTTTTGTAATTGTTTTGAGGGGGAAACAAATAATTTAACAGAGACTTAAAGAACTTATCTGTGGTATATATATACACATACATACATACATACATACATACATACATATATATCCTCTCTTTTGGATCTCTGGAAAGAAAATCAATTAAGAATTCTCGTGCCCTATCCGGTTTGGCTCAGTGGATAGAGCGTCGGCCTGCAGACTGAAGGGTCCCGGGTTCGATTCCGGTCAAGGGCATGTACCTGGGTTGTGAGCACATCCCCAGTAGAGGGCGTGCAGGAGGCAGCTGATCGATGTTTCTAACTCTCTATCCCTCTCCCTTCCTCTCTGTAAAAAAATCAATAAAATATATTAAAAAAAAAAAAAAAGAATTCTCCCTGTTTGGGCTAGAGATATAGATAGCGCTGTTGTGAATAAAATGTGTATGTGGCTTGTGGTTTGCTCTTAGCAGATCATCTGAAATACAATTGTACCAAGTGTTCAGGTTTTTACTTACCATCTCCTTAGGTACTGGAGAACTTGGGTATTGTTGAGTTACGAAAAGCAGTTTTCAGGATTTAATTACTGCATTGTTCATTATTAAAGCGACCAAGTATAGTATATATTTGAAGCATTTCCGTTTCTGTTCCTTTTAGCCACCAAGTTTTCTGTGGAGAGTACTTTTGGGAGGATAGAGATTTTAATGTTCTGTGGTCCATTATATAGAAATTTCCAGCTAATGCACAACCTGGTGCAGATTCCCGTAATATCAACACAGCTTTGGGTTTTGTGATGAGGTGGCTGGGGTTCTGTTATTTTGAGCACATATGTGAATGCAAATAGTAATCTTATTTTATATTCAGAGCATACCATGAGACTCCAAGAATTAAAATAAGAACAAGAAGCATCTTTGGTTGTCACTTATTCGGAAGGTATTTTTGAAGCCGGCCAAAATACCTCCTCGAAAAGGGACGAAGCTGTGTGAAAATTGAGCGTGTTTCAAATCGGGCCTGTTTATAAATTAGGCTTCCATTAATGCTTCTCGAATTGAGTCACTGGGGTCGGCGACAAGAATATTCTTCATTTTGACATCATCTTTGCTTGTCGTTGTAACTTATTTTCACGATGAAAGTCATGACTGATTTACTGGTGGCCCGAGAAAAACGGCTTCAGGAAGCAGGAACACAGCACTGTGACTTTTCAAATGCCAGAGAATCAGCTAAATAGTTGCTATTTTTAATTCAAAACCGTACGCGGATTTACTGGACAATGACAGAGAAAAAAAATATCCGTCGTTTTTTTTTTTTAAAGTGTCAGCTTTCAAACTTGAGGCCTCTTTAACGCTGACGTTTGGATGTTGAAATGTCTTCGAGTTGCTGTTGAAAATGAATCTATTTTTCTAGCTAACGTCAGGAAGAAGGAATTTTCTGTGGCTTCTCTTAGTCTTGACAGTATTGGCACTTGAGGCAGTGTCACTGTGAGCAGGAGGTGACCAGTCCCTTAAGCTGGATGCCGGGTTAGGATACATGAATGTGAGCCAGTATCGTTTGCCACGTGGTGAGCAATTGCTAGCTGATAGGTTCCAATAATTTCTTACCTGTGTAAGTGGGGTTTGTAAAGTTGGATAATTTCCCCATGAAAACACTTGCATGTTTAAGTGGCATACTAGCTACATACTTATTCCCCTTGTAAATTTTCCTGTGATAGATTAGATTATGTTTAGCAGGGACACTGACCCTTACAATATATTTAAATATTGCCAAAGTTTGGAGTTTGAAAGTAATGCTACCTTAGTTAAAAATTTTATTTCAAATGGCAGAGATATTAATATTCAATACAGCTTGAGTTTTTGTTGTTGTTGTTTTTTATATAAAGCATCTCAAGGAATATCTTTTCAGAGTCCTAAAAGTAGCCACACTTGTCATGTTATTTGGTTTGGCTCTCCAATTTTTTTTAAAATTATATTTTTATTGATTCCAGAGAGGAAGGGAGAGAGAGAGAGAGAGACATCAGTGATGAGAGAGAATCACTGTTCGGCTGCCTCCTGCACACCCCACACTGGGATGGAGCCCGCAACCCCGGGCATGTGCCCTGACCGGGAATCGAACCGCGACCTCCTGGTTCATAGGTCGACACTCAACCACTGAGCCACACCAGCCAGGCCCCACCTGCTGTTTTTGAGAAATTTTCAGGCTGGATATGTGCTCGCTCATGTACTTTTCTCACTGTCTTTGTTCTTTGCCTGTCTGGCAGAGGTCTAGTGTGCAAAATACTGATTTTGTATATGTTTTCTGTGGGTATTATAATCCAGGGAAAAAACCCTGCCTGCTCTCATTCGTTCCAACTGGTAGTTTTATTTTTCTGTTTCTGTACTTGATCAAAGTGTACCCCTGCAAGGAATAATTTATCCTGGGCCGTGGGTAGTTACTCGACTCACAGTGCCTGTTGGGGACCTTTTGGATATAAAAGGAAATGTCTGAGGATTTTTAAAAAAATAAAATATACTCAATAAATATTTATTGAACAAATTGATAGGGAACATCTGACAATTTTACATAGTTTTACTGATTTTTGAGTCAGATGTTTCTGAATTTCCTTAGTCAATTCTTCTAGCTCAGTCTGTCACCAATGGTAAGTTGTTTATTGGGGCTCCTCAATTTCAACCCAGATTTCAAAGATGCGGATGTTTTTGATGAATGAGGACTCTACACATGGTCCATGAACCTAGAGAGGTATTTTCATGGAGTGTTTTCCCTCTTGAGGATTTTTTAAAATTGAGTTTAAGTGACTATTTAAGTCTTATATTAGGTTTTTTAAATGGGAAAAATAACACGAAACTGGGAAGACAGAGGTTTATTGATAGGGAATATTTTTTGTTTATAAATTTCCATTTTCCTTTAAAGTCTGATGGAGAGATTTCAGTTTGAATTCTCAGTGTTGAATCCATATTTCTTACCGTCATCATTGAGGCAATCGCTGTTGCTCTAGAGCCAAGCTAACAAAAACCTTAACATGTGCAACATGTCTAGGAATTGACCCTTAGGTGTGGATTGCTGTGTATGTGGGCAGTGCACAGTGAGAAGGTAAGGCAGTGAATGGCTGGAAAGCTGACCAACCTGCTATCTCTTTTTCTTGGCAAAAAATAGGATTGGAGTTAGAATCACAGTCTGTCATCCGACTCCCTGGGTTTGAATCCCGGCTCCCACATTTTCGAGTTTTGAGAATGAAGCGAGCAGGTCAAATTCACAGACAAACCCAATGCCTCTCAGCGACAATTTCTTCATGAGTGAAATGGGGATTAAAAAAAAGGTTATTTTAAAAAATTGCGAAGACTGAGATGATCAGATGCAGAGTTTGGCATGGGGTAGGCACTCTATATATGGTAGCTTTCGTATTGTAGTAAGCAGACAGTAACAGTCATTCTGCACTTATATCCATATCCACTTTATATGTCTTTTATAATTATTATAGAGTTCAAAAGAATCATACATCAAAAGGCCCTAACTAGCTTTGTGGTACCTTTAAGATGGTAATTAATTTTGATGTATGTTTGGGTTGAAATATATGTCATTGTGTTACTGGGATAATACGAAAAAGAACTGATTTTAGCACCCAGGATTGTAGTATCTACAACTCCATGTCATGTGCTTAATGCTGAACTCACAGTTGCATCAGCAGAAGTGTTTTTAAATAAAGAATATTTTCAAGTCACTTCTGTATCCATGTTTCTAGTTGCTGGTCACTAGAATATACGTGGATTTCCCCCAAAGACTATATATTGTCTGGTTTATAATTTACTGGGAAGATGTATTGGTGGCATGGACAGGTCATTTGCCTAAAGGTATTTTTTCCTTAAGCAATAATAAT
>JAWPEG010000013.1:4980242-5035278 GCA_035771395.1 Myotis vivesi | reverse complement strand
CCCCCCCCCCCCCCCCCCCCCCCCCCCCCCCCCCCCCCCCGCCCCCCCCCCCCCCCCCCCCCCCCCCCCCCCCCCCCCCCCCCCCCGCCCCCAGGCTATGTCAGTTACTTATATGCGTTTATTCACACAAACACCTGCACAAATACATATGCCAGCTCTGATTTCCGACCTCACTGTGTTTCAGCCACTTTCTTCTGTGTAAAATAAGGAGAATGAGACAAAGACTTTGTGAATTTATAAGAGTGTGTGTGTGTGAGAGAGAGAGAGAGAGAGAGAGAGAGAGAGAGATTGAGAGATTTGTAACCTGACCAGCCCTAGTCATTTAGGAAGACAGGCAAACTTGAGAAACCTTGTCTTTTAAAATTCAAAAGAGCCCTACCTGGTTTGGCTCAGTGGATAGAGCATCCGCCTGCAGACTGAAGGGTCCCGGGTTCGATTCCAGTCAAGGGCACGTGCCCGGGTTGCGGGCTCGATCCCCACTAGGGGGTGTGCAGGCGGCAGCCGATCCATGATTCTCTCTCATCCTTGATATCTCTCTCTCTCTTCCTCTCTGAAATCAATATATTTTTAAAAATCAATAATATCAAATAAAATTCAAAGGCACCCCAGGTTCCAACGCTTCCTAAAGCATTATCTCCTTTGCATGTTGAGCCCTTTCAGAAAGAACTATAATAAGGTGTTTGGGCTCCCCTGCCAGTTCCCTCGGTGCCCAAGCCTCCGGCTCCCTTTTCGAAACGAAGAGCCAATAAATAATGTGGAACCATCTCAGAAATCCCTCCACGCTCTTGTCTTATCCCTTTATAGTCACTAGAGGGGAGAAGAACTTCACTTCTGGCCGCAGAAGGGAGGCCGGCCCTCGCGCTCCCACCTTTAAGAGTTGCTGTAACCATCCGAGGCAGTAAAACTTCCCGGCATGCCTCGGCGAAGCCTGACAAAGCAGTATTTTCTCAGTTTATTGATTCTGTGCTGCACTAAAACACGGGCCTGGACATCAATAACCATGTGTAGTTAGGGAGCCCCGGCCTGCGGACGGGCGCGGGCAGTTTGTGGGAGAACATAAAGGCTGGGAAGAGAAATTGTGAGCCTGGGGAATAGTGTAGCTGGGGAGGACAGGAGAGGTTATGGAAGAATGGGCCCAGCAAGGAAGGAGGAGAGAAAAAATGTTGACGGCCCGGATAAAGATATCAAAAATATGGGAGCAGCACAGGGGCCCGGAGAGCAGTATTTATTTCCCGGCTTCAGAGCTGTGTCTTCACACTGAGCTGTTGTCTGGTTTTTTGTTTTTTTTTTTTTGGTGTTTTTTTTTTTTTCTCTCCCTTCCATGATAGTTTCTAGAATTTGGACTTCAGTGCCCTGGGCTCAGGGACGTCGTAAATGTCCAGAGCGCGTAGCTGTGTTTCATAAAACCTCAGAGGCACAGAGCTCATAGCAGGCTGCTTATGGTCTTTAGTTGAGATGCAGTTGATCTAGGATTGGTGATGAATTGCAACTGGTCAGTTGATTCTTGATGGCTTAGTGTGTGCAGTTTGGAGAGGCGAATGCGACCGGCTTCTCATTTAGCTCATGAAAATGAGTCCCTGGGAAAGTCTAGAGGTGCTGTAAGGATCTAATCTAGAGATTATTCCTCTGTAAGAGTTGTTGGAGTACCTGGATGAGCCCCGGCTGGTTTGGCTCAGTGGATAGGGCATCGGCCTGCAGATGGAAGGGTCCCAGTTCAATTCCACTCAAGAGCACGTACCTCAGTGGTAGGCTCGATCCCCAGCCGGTGCAGGAGGCAACCAATCGATGTTTCTCTCTCTTTTGTCTCTCCCTTCCCTTCCATTCTTTTTAAAAATCAATGGAAAAAATATCCTCAGGTGAGGATTAAAAAGAAAAGAGAAAAAGTACCCTGATGAACCTTTCTTGGTATTTTTAAACTACAGGGGTTGGCAAAAGTAGGGTTACAGTTGGGAGTATACGAAACAGAATGTATCATTGTATTATTACTTATGTTTTTAAAAAATATATTTTATTGATTTTTTACAGAGAGGAAGGGAGAGGGATAGAGAGTTAGAAACATCGATTAGCTGCCTCCTGCGCACCTCCTACTGGGGATGTGCCCGCAACCAAGGTACATGCCCTTGACCGGAATCGAACCTGGGACCCTTCAGTCCGCAGGCCGACACTCTATCCTCTGAGCCACACCGGTTAGGGCTCCTTTTGAATATTTGCTACATATAACCTTCGCAGTGAATCCATCTGTTTCTAAACCTCACTTCTCTCTTTGTAATGTGTGCAACAGTTATAGAGATAAAAAATTAACAGCAGTCACTTCTTTTACAGCAAGAGTGTGATGGGAAAAAAGCAATAATGGAATTGATCAATTACTGAGTGTATTCAGAAATCTGCGCGCGCGCACACGCACTCGTGCGCGCACACACACACCTGCCTGTTATTATTTGAGGTATTTGCGTCTGTACAGGTACGATGGCCGAGCACAGCACCCCTTTAGTTACGTATTCCCTTTACTTTCGATTAATTTGCACTGAGATAAGTGTATATTCTTTCCTAGCCCCTCTTTCGACCCATACCCTCTCATGCAGTCACATGTCAGCGATCCCAGGGTAAGAGCTGTGTCCCGTCCTGGTCTAACATTTTTCTGTATGAAATTAGTTGACTAGCGGTGCCCACGTGTGCCCTGTTTGACTGCACATCCTTTTATCTCTGTTCCTCTGTTGTTTCAGAGGCTGATCTCCGCAGATAGGGTTTCCTGGGCCTCTGTCAGCTGGCCTCCAGCTGGCTGTGCAGTGGGAGGAATCGGCAGGATCCTAGGGTGGGAGAGGGGGAGGTCGGGTGTGTCTGCGTTTTGCATCTCCCATTAGCCAGGCCAGCTGGTTTTCAGCTTCAGCCGGGAGACCCTGAACCTAGTATTTACTCTTTTTTTTTTTTTTTCTTTTTTTGCGTCTCTGTGGCCCAAGGGGCTTAGAATGTCAGCTTGCGGGCCAACCCAGCCCTGTGTCTGTTTTCCCAAATAACAGCTGTATTGGACCACAGCTGCACCCATCGGTGTATAAACCATCTTGAATGCCCGGCCGGCGTGGTGGTTGAATGTCGACCTATGAAGCAGGAGGTCACGGTTCGATTCTGGTCAAGGGCACATACCTGGGTTTCGGGCTCCATCCCCAGTAGGGGGCATGCGGGAGGCAGGCGATCCATGATTCCCTGTCATCATGGATGTTTCTCTCTCTCCCTTCCTCTTTGAAATCAATAAAAATATATGTATTAAACCGTCTGGGGCTGACAGTGGCCGTGTGGAGTCTTTGGGATGGAGACCTAGTGGCCGACAAGCCTAAATGCTGACTGTCCGGACCGTCGCAGGTAAAGGCCACTGCCCCTGCCCAGCCGAGGAGTCGTAGACGCTCCCTACTGTTGCTTCCCCGAGGTTTTCTGATTTCTGTTTGGCTTCTCAGCATCTCCTTCAGCTGTGCAAACAGTGCTCTATGTTGTGTGCCTTCCGTGTTCAATACCAGAAATAGTTTTCTTTTCCTGTTGGATCCCAGTACAAATTAGAGGGGCCAAGCCCTAGCTTCCGGCATTTTTCTTTTTTTTTGATTGATTTCAGAGAGGAAGGGAGAGGGAGAGAGAGAGAGAGAAACATCAGTGATGAGAGAGAATCATAGATCGGCTGCCTCCTGTTCGCCCCGCCCTGGGGATGGAGCCTGCAACCCGGGCATGTGCCCTGACCGGGAATCGAATCATGACCTCCTGGTTCCTAGGTCGATGCTCAACCACTGAGCCACGCCGGCCAGAGGCTTAGGTTGGTCTTGAACCCCGAGAGCTGTCCTGTTCATGGACCAGAACCTCCTTTCTTGCTCATTTTTTCCACTTGAGCTTTTTCAAGTCTGCCGACCTCAGACTCATTGCACAGTAGCTGCCCCGTGACAGGGTGCTGGCGGGAAAAGGGAGAAGGAGGCCGGTGGATATTTGCGGGTCGTGCTCTCCTACGATGGGGTGGTTGCACCTCCTGTGGGTTCTGACCCCTCTGGTAGGCTCCTGTCCCCGGGTAAGAGCTGAGCGACTCTGTGGGTTAGGTGCCTCTGTGGCTAAATGCATGAGACCCGGAAAGTCTTGGCGAATGATCGTGGCTGTGCCTTTGCCTTTGACTCCGTCACACAGGTCGACAGTGAACCAGTTTGCTCGGTTTGGCTTCTGAGCACTTGGCAGAGACAGGCGCTCGCTGCAGGGTCGAGCCCTTCGCAGGCAGCGTGCTTAGCGGGTTATTGCTTTGCGAGGGGCTTAGCCCCCATTCCACACTTGTTGCGTTAGAGCAGTGGTTCTCAACCTTCTGGCCCTTTAAATCCAATTCCTCATGTTGTGACCCAACCATAAAATTATTTTCGTGGCTACTTCATCACTGTCATGTTGCTACTGTGATGAATCGTCATGTAAATATCTGATCTGCAGGATGGTCTTAGGCGACCCCCGTGAAAGGGTCGTTCGACCGCCAAAGGGGTCTCGACCCACAGGTTGAGAACCACTGCGTTAGAGCCCCCAGGGCCCAGAGCCAGCAATCGCTTAGCAACCCTCCCAGGTGCGTCCGAAGCGTGTTCGAGGTGGAGAACCACTGGCGTGGTCTCAGGTGCGAAGTGGGATGCTG
The DNA here is from genome assembly GCA_035771395.1 of Myotis vivesi. Taxonomy (NCBI): domain Eukaryota; kingdom Metazoa; phylum Chordata; class Mammalia; order Chiroptera; family Vespertilionidae; genus Myotis; species Myotis vivesi. The sequence goes on along the minus strand of JAWPEG010000013.1, from coordinate 5,030,642 downwards.
GGCGGAGTAGGAGAGGAAGCCGGGGGTGTGAGAAGGGCAGGCCTTGGAGGCCGGTGGCTACGCTGCTACATCGTAGGTAGCGCTGGGGTGGGGGTGGGGCAGAGAGGTGCCCAGGGTGGGGAACAGGAGGAGGCTCTGGGGTGTAGGTGCCAGCCCTGACCTTGCAGAAGCCCAAGAGTGAGAGATTCCTTAAATGTTATGTCCCCAGGGCTTCACTCAAGTCCCAGCCCTGGATAGAACAGCACTGAAATATATATATTTTTTAATTTTTATTTATTGATTTTTTTAAAGAGAGAGGGAGGGAGAAAGAGAGAGAAAAAGAGAGAGAGAGAAAGAGAAACATGGGTCTATTGTTCTACTTATGTATACACTAGAGGCCCAGTGCATGAATTCATGCACCAGTGGAGTCCCGTGACCTGGCCTGTGGGATCAGGTCGAAACTGGCTCTCCGACATCCCCCCGAGGGGTCCTAGATTGAGGGAGGGACGCAGGAGGTTGGCCAGCCAGGGAGGGACTGCAGAAGAGCTCCAGGGCATGTCCAGCCCTCACTCAGTCCCAATCCGCCAGGCCCCAGCAGCAAGCTAACTTACCGGTCGAAGTGTCTGCCTCCTAGTGGTCAGTGCACATCATAGCGAGCGATTGAGTGGCCTTAGCATATCATTAGCATATTACACTTTGATTGGTTGAATGGCTGACCGGTCAACCAGACACTTAGCATATTAGGCTTTTTTTTATATAAGATTCATTTGGTGATTCTTCTATGTGCCCTAACCTGAGATCAGACCCACGACCTTGGTTCATGGGGACAGTGCTCTAACCAACTGAGCTCCCCGGCCAGGGCCAGCTCTGAAACATTTTAAGTGAAAAAGAGACATAGACATACGGAACATGGAAGTGAAGGCCCGGAGGATGACAATTGTGAATCAAGAAATACTAGTCGAGTAAATGTGATTGCCTTCTGAACTTGCTAGAGATCAGGGCAAAAAAAGAAAATCTTAAGTTGCTGAAACCGGTTTGGCTCGGTGGATAGAGCGTCGGCCTGCGGACTGGGGGGTCCCAGGTTCGATTCCGGTCAAGGGCATGTGCCTGGGTTGCGGGCACATCCCCAGTGGGGGATGCGCGGGAGGCAGCTGATCGATGTTTCTCTCTCGTCAATGTTTCTGGCTCTCTGTCTCTCTCCCTTCCTCTCTGTGGAGAACCAATAAAATATATTAAAAAAAAATCTTAAGTTATCACATAGCCTTCATTTTCTTCTTCTTTATGTTTTAAATGCATTTAGAAGCATTTTCCTGGTTCTGAGCCTGAGAGTCATTGGGTATTTGTAGACATGATCCATTTTTAGAAACTTCTCTTAATCGAATTTTTAAAATAGATTTTATTGATTTCAGAGATGAAGGGAGAGGAAGAGAGAGATGAAAACATCAATGATGAGAGAATCATGGATCACCTGCCTCCTGCACACCTCACACTGGGGATCGAGCCTGCAACCCGGGCATGTGCCCCGACTGGGAATCGAACCGTGACCTCCTGGTTCATAGATCGACTCTCAACCTCTGAGCCACACTGGCCAGGCTAATTTTTATGATAGAAACATCAACGATGAGAGAGCATTGTTGATGTGCTGCCTCCTGCATGCCCCCTACTGGGGATCAAGTCCGCAACCCTGGGCATGTTCCCTTGACCGGTATCGAACCCGGGACCCTTCAGTCTGCAGGCCTACGCTCTACCCATTGAGCCACACCGGCCGGGCTCATTTTTATTTTTAAGTGTGACAACTGAGCAATGATATTCCCTCATACTTAGAAAAAAATAGTCAACTGAACATCAGACTTTTAGAGCTAATATTTTTTGTACATACAGACTACTCCTACCCTTGGGACTGTGTTAGCGTTTTCATCTGCAGATATAAATCTCATCTCCTGTCCGTGTCCATGTGGGGGATTTAAAAGGCTTTCTTCATATGCTTACGCAGATTTGTGTGTAGCTCTAGGTGGATTTATGCCTACAGGATCCTCTTCAGATGATGTAAGGGACTGTGGGTAGGAGGTGTTCTGCTTGCATGTATGGGTCTTCTCATGTCACGCTATAAAAGCTGTTGACAATGAGCAGTAGTTTTCCATGTTGAATACGCTCGACAGAAATATTTCAGGGAAACCTTTTAGACACCCAAGGTTCTTGGCGTTTCTAAATAGTGCCGACAGAGCTGCAATCTTGCTTTCCTATCGTTTTACTTACACAGTTCATCTTTCCATGCATTTGTTTTCATGGGCTGCTTGCTTTCTTACAATGATGTAGACAAAATAATGAGCGTCATACCATAAGATGCATGGGCGAGATTGGAGCAGATTTTTATATTTCCAGGAGTGCGATGATATAAAACGTACCCACCAAGTATTTGGCACCTACGAGCAAAATCTCGTGAAACTCTTTTCTCACTGCCTCTCTTTAATTTTTATCTTTTAAAAAAAACATTTTTGGTATTTTATTACACCCAAAGGATTATTTTGATATTGGTCACCCTGTAATCCACTTCGGTCCATCATTTTAATCTGGGGTAAGTTTGGCACGGTCCTTTTGCTAGCAATCCATTCCAGGTAAGAGCCATTTATTCGTTTTTTTAAAAAATATGTATTTTTATTGATTTCAAAGAGGAAGGGAGAGGGAGAGAGAGATAGAAACGTCAATAATGAGAGAGAATCATAGATGGACTGCCTCCTGCATGCCCCCTCCTGAGGATCGAGCCCGCAACCCAGGCATGTGCTCTTGAAGTGAATCGAACCTGGGACCCTTCAGTCCGCAGGCCGGCGCTCTATCCACTGAGCAACACCGTCTAGGGCCAAGCTTTCTGGTTTCCTAATGAAAGTCAGTATATGTCGAAGTTAAATATCACACCTTGTTTTCACCAGCAATAACGTGTGTGTTTCAAAGGGAAGTCACTATCTGGAAGAATCTTGTGGGTTTGGGGGGCAGCAGGGGGAGAGGGGTTGAGGGAGAGAGAGAACCTATGAATGAATCAACACAGAAATAGTAAAAGGTTCCGATCCTTGGGGAGGAAGGAGAAACATAACAAAACCCCGATGCCCCATATTTTACCCGTTATGTCTGCTGAGAAATTAGGGTCAGGACCCAGAAACTTTGCTGTATCTCGGGGTGTTTGTCTCGGCGCAGGTGGGGCGGGCCTCTGCTTTGATGGGTCATTTCCTTTTCTCCCTTCACATTCCAGGCGGCATTAAGATGACAAATTTCACTCACAGGCTCGGCCCCGCCGTGCAAACCTGAGCCATTGAGCTAAGAGAGTGAGTGCAGAGGAGTCCATTTATCGAGGGGAGGGAGAGAGGGCGTTTGAAGACCACAAAGGCATCGGTGAGCCGGGCTCTGTCCCGCGGCTCACACGGGCTGGCCGGACGACTCTAAGCTTCATCACAGCTCTCCAGGGTGGAAGAGAAGTGTTCAATTAATTAAGGAACTTTTTAAAAAGCCCGTGCACATATCCCAGAATGCGTCGGGAGCAGATGAAACTTCATTTAGATACAAGAGGCCCCGATGCACGAAATTCGTGCAAGGGGCTCGGCCCTCACAGCCCTGGTTTCCGGCCGGTCTAATTAGCATATTATGCTTTTATTATTATAGATAACCTTAGAGTGGGCAGGAGTATTTAGGGTGAAATGCGCAGAATAAAGGTTTGATTTTTTTAATTCCTCACCCGAGGATGTTTTTCCATTGATTTTTAGGGAGAGTGGAAGAGAGAGGGAAAGAAATAGAGAAACATCAACGTGCAAGAAACACATCGATTGGTTGCCTCCTGTACAAGCCTCGTCCACCAGGGCCTGGGCCGGGGAGGAGCCTGCAGCCGAGGTACATGCCTTTGACTGGATTTAAACCCGGGACCCTTCGGTCTGCAGGCCAATGTGCTATCCACTGAGCCACACCGGTTTTATCCTCCTCTCTCTCTCTCTGAGCTGTGCAATGCATACGGCTCTTTTCCTAGCCTGCCTTTAGTAAAAGGGGAAGGAAAAAAAAATCTTGGACAGCACAGTGCGAGTCCGTCACATCCAACATGACTGCGTTACAGACCAAAATGTTCAAAGTCCAACCGAGAGAGATAAAGGCTTTGATGGAAAGTGGATATTTCCCAGGGACGTGGTGAGCAATAATCCAGATGTTATGCTGTAATGCAGCGGGTGTCCGCAGCCGGGCTGGGCCAGGAGCCCCAGCCAAGCCGCGCCCGCTGGAGGCCTGCTCCGCGCCCTCCCAGGCTGTCCCGCCAGATGGAACCTCTCTCCGGGCCCCCTTGACGACCGGCTTTGGGTCCCCTTTTCACAGAGCTCATCGAGCTAAGTGGGGCTGCTTTCTGGACAAGTTAGATAGAAGCCCTTCCAAGATAAACAACCCATTTGAAACTAGGACATACCAAGCCCCAGAATTATTTTAAGGGCATATTTCATGGGAGCGCGGCCATTTTTCTTCGGCGGTTGCCAGACTGGAGGCATGCCCTTTGATCTCTGGTGGACATGCCTCCCTTCTTTATAAAAAGGATTTTGAAATAGCTTCAGTGTTTAGGGAGGAATATATCTGTCGGGGCTTTGAAGCATGGCCACGGGACAGGTCATGCATTAGCGTGCTGGTTGGCAAGTCAAAATTGCAGAAGAAAAACACAGGCAAAACAGGAAATGGCAGCGGGATGGATGAATCATAATCTCGTTTCCTTTGTAAAGGGAGAAGACTGTGGCCCGTGTGCTTAATAAGCTCTAACATGTATTCAGTGTCACTACATCTGTACGGACACCTATAGGCGTATAAACACATAGACTTAGATGTTTATATACGTGTCTGTCTGTCTAGAGATTGTGATGGTGTTTGTGGTTCTTAATAAGGAGAAAATTGCTGCCCTAGCCTGTTTGGCTCAGTGAGTAGAGCATCGGTCTGTGGCCTGAAGGGTCCTCGGTTCGATTCCGGTCAAGGGCACATGCCCGGGTTTCAGGTTCGATCTCCAGTAGGGGGCATGCAGGAGGCAGCCGATCAATGATTCTCTCTCATCATGGATATTTCTATCTCTCTCACTCTCTCCATTCCTCTCTGAAATCAATAAAAACATATATATTTTTAAAAATATGCTTAGCTTTTAACTATTTTATCAACTTAGCTTTTAGCTATTTTATCAACTTTCATTCTGAGTATATTCGATCCACAACCCAAGGGCAGATAGAAGTTACCAAAGAAGGTTTATGTTCTCCAGCGGAGAAGGATTTTTCTTCTCTTTAAAATTAATTCTTTTCTTGTCTGCCCTCCCTTCTCTGTCTCAGCATCTCCAAAAGCCTTGCGTGTGTGTGTGTGTGTGTGTGTGTGTGTGCGCGTACGCATGTGTGTGCATTTTATGAGAACAGCGATATGGATATGAAGTTGGGAGAATAGATTCTCTCAGTGCTTATGGTGCTTATAAAATGATCAGCCGAATGCTTGGTGTGGCCTCGTTGCCGGATGAGGTAAGCCGGTCTGTAATTAATACGGCCCTGATGTACCACTTGTGATAAATTGTGACGAACTGGTGTCCCAGCAAATCGGTGCCTAAACGACCTGGAAGATCTATGGAGCCGGTGACAGGAGGAATCTATAGCGTTAGAAATTCATTGCTTTCCTATGATACTCGGCGCCATTTACATCCCTCACTCCATTTATTTCTCCTCCAGAGAAAGCCGTGTGTGCCTGCGCCACTTCATTTATTGAACGGGGAGCATAAATGAACTCCACCAACTAAATGCGGAGTGTGGGTCACGTTGGGATCCACACCCAAACCAAATAACCACAAAAAAGACATGGTTGAGGCCGTCAGGAAATGTGAAGAGGCTCTGGGTACTTAAGAATATGAAGGGAATTATGGCTGCTTTTGTGAGCGTCGTGCTTATAGATAAGCAAACGTGGGCCCTAGCTGGTTTGGCTCAGTGGATAGAGCATCAGCCTGCGGACTGAAAGATCCCAGGATCGAGTCCTGTCAAGGGCACATGCCTGGGTTGCGGGCTCGATCCCCACTAGGGGGCGTGCAGGAGGCAGCCCATCTATGATTCTCATCGTTGATGTTTCTCCCTCTTCCTTGTTCTCTGAAATATATAGATATTTAAAAAACCACACACCGCTATTTCTGAATACCTATAGATATTTCATTTCCCTGCAAAGCAATGCCTTGTTCTTACACCTCTGTTTCCCAGAATGCCTCTCTTCCCTTCCTATTATGAAAATAGCCAAAGGCCCAGTTCAAGGATGCCTACCCAAGAGCTGGGTGGGAGGACAGGCCAGTGTCGCTCGCACTCATCTCTCCCTGTCTCGCTACGAGCCCAGGGCTGGAGAAGGAGATCCCGTAACTGTGACTGCAGGTTTGCACAACCAGTGAGGAGTAACAGCGCTTTCTCCAGGCAGGCGTGCTCCGTGTCATTGAACATTGACAGTGGGAGCACCTGTGACCGCCAGCGTCGCACTCAGGAATTACCAGCGAGCTGATCTCTCCTCTTTGCTTTCTGCTCTAGTCCTCGTTGATCCGCAACCTCCGGCTCTCAGAGGCCTTGAGGAAAAACCAGCTCTGGAATGGGATCATAAGCATCGCATTGCTGGAAGGAAAGAACGTGCCAGTGGGAAACATGGCAGAGATGTTCGTCCTGTTAAAACTGGGGGATCAGAGGTACAAAAGCAAGGTGAGTTGTCCGTTCCTGATGGAGAACAACATCTTCAGAAAGATTTTTTTTTTCTTTTAAAAAAAATGGTTTCCCCACACTCCATGTCTACAAGAATAGAAGTCATTTCCTTTTAACCCTCTTGACCAGTGGTTCTCAACCTTCTGGCCCTTTATTTATTTATTTATTTTTTATATATTTTATTGATTTTTTACAGACAGGAAGGGAGAGGGATAGAGAGTTAGAAACATCGATGAGAGGGAAACATCGATCCGCTGCCTCCTGCGCACCCCCTACTGGGGATGTGCCTGCAACCAAGGTACATGTCCTTGACCGGAATCGAACCCGGGACCCTTGAGTCCGCAGGCTGACGCTCTATCCACTGAGCCAAACCGGTCAGGGCCTTCTGGCCCCTTAAATACAGTTCCTCATGTAGTGACCCAACCATAAAATTATTTTCGTGGCTACTTCATCACTGTAATGTTGCTCCTGTGATGAATCGTCATGTAAATATCTGATATGCAGGATGGTCTTAGGTGACCCCCGGGAAAGAGTCGTTCGACCGCCAAAGGGATCGCGACCCACTGGTTGAGAACCGCTGCGTCTTGACTATGTTCAGATTATTCCAGAAAGCAAAATAACAGTACAGATGCAGTCAATTAGAAGGAGTATTTGCTGAGTTTAGTTCCATCCAGTAACTAGAGCTGGAGAAAGCTCATTAAATAATAGTTTTGAATGCATGATTTATTGTGTTTTGAAAATAAGCAAAAACCGTGTTTCGTAGAATGCGGGAAAAGGGTAATTAAACGCTTTCAAACTGTAACAAAAAATATATGTTATAGTTGGGTTACAGTATTTGCAATAACTAAAAGTATTTTCAAAATTATATACCATATTCTTTTTCTTGTTAGTATTTACACCAAAAATAGACTTTGAGTGCTGCTGGGGTTTTTTTGGTGTTTTTTTGTTTTGTTTTGTTTTTTTTTGCTATGATTTAAAAAAACACACCAAACTATCTAACGTATTAAAAGTGATTTGTTATGAACAAAAATCCGGGCATTTTTAGCTGCCTTTCCAAACCAGTCATCTGATTCTGTTGATCCGAATTCCATTTAATTTTTAATCTTACTAATTTGGTGTGGTTTCTATTTCAAAAACCGTAGTCTCCAAACCATGGTAATTAATTAGTTTTACATAAGTGTCAGACAGGAGTCTGTTCTATGTTTTATGGATGGAGGGAAGCGGGGTGCTTGAAAGTTTAGCCCCTTGCCAAAAGCCACATCATAAAAAAAACATCAGGGGAAGGTTTTCAAAAACAGGATATTTGCAGATCAGCCTCTGCCGCATGGAAGGCATAACAGATGCAGACAAGTTGGCAGATGCTGTAGGAGACCAGAGTTTGTCTCTGCTAAACAAATTTCATCGCAAAATCAAACACAAAGCGTCATTTCCACCAGGACAAGGACTAGAGAATCGAAGCTCACGTTGACGAATCAGTTTATAAAAAAATGTGAAAAATCGAGGGTGAGTTCCGGCAGAAATAGGCAGATGTTATTCGCCAGGTAGTCCAAGGCCGTACCTCCCAGAGACTGTATCCAGGGTAACCACATCTCTGGCTGAGATCCCTTTAGCCTGCCGGGGCCGGGCGAAGGATTTATAGAAAAATTATTCATCACGGGGCACACTTAGCCCTTTTGAGCTAAGGTGAAGTGGAGAATTAGTCCGATATCTGCTCTGTCTCCTCTTGGGGGATATTGCATTTAATTTGTGGTCTAATAGTTTCTTTTTTTTTTTTCCCTTCGTGGTTGCTAAATTCTGTGACCTGGCATATTAAGTCCATTGTGACCAATAGCTTAAATGATGTTACGTGATGTGATGCTGGCTACAGCCAGGGCTGGCTGGTCCCTGTTTGCCCATGCGGTACTAGCGGGCACTAAGATTTAATAGTGGATGCTGTGCCCTTTGTTAAGGCTGGTACTCAGGGACCAGCATTCCTGCCCGCTTTTTAGCCACAAATTGTATTTCTATGTAAATGAAACAGAAGAGACAAACCCTGCCAGGGAGTCAAACACTCGGGCCCTTTGGAGTCCCGCTTGGAAAACACAGAAACGCTGCGGAGTTTTCAAACCACCCTTGTTCATATTCAAATGTGGCCACAGTGGGGTTTGCTAGTCTCTCTCTCTCCCTCTAGGGAAGTGGTTCTCAACCTGTGGGTCGCGACCCCTTTAGCGGTCGAACTACCCTTTCACAGGGGTCGCCTAAGACCATCCTGCATATCAGATATTTACATGATGATTCATCACAGTAGCAACATTACAGTGATGAAGTAGCCACAAAAATAATGTTATGGTTGGGTCACAACATGAGGAACTGTATTTAAAGGGCCAGAAGGTTGAGAACCACTGCTCTAGGGACTGGAATCAGCAAACTGGGATTTAAAAAAATAGGCAGCGATGAACTGAACTCATGGGTTTCTTGTGAAATGCAGCTGACAGATAGTAATCAGGACCCCAAACTGTTCATTTATATGGTTCTTAAGCCAGTGCTTAGTGGATGTGCCAATAAAATGATTTCATGAACCAATGAATATATTTCCTGTAACACTGGACAGCTGTAAAACATCCATTGAGATATGTCATATAAATGTATATATCTATATATATAAAAGTGTAAGTGACCATCCGACTGGTAGCTTTGACACGCAATGACCACTAGGGGGCAGATGCTCAGTGCAGAAGCTGCCGAAATTCGGTGACTTGGCAGCTGCAGTTCTCTGGTGATGCTCTCGGAACTAGAGAGGAGGCAGCCCGATTCCAGGGTACATCACCCAAGAACCTCCCTCTCTCAATCCAGGACCCCTTGGGGGGATTTTGCATAGCCGGTTTTGGCCCGATTCCCACAGGCCTGGCTGAGGTACCCCACCAGTGCACGAATATGTGCACCGGGCCTCTAGTATATATATAAAAGTTATGGTTTCTCGTGGGGTAACTATTCTTTCTAACTTGGTGGGATCCACTATTGAATCTGGGGGTTAGCTAAAAGAGCGGTGATGTTTTTGCCAATACCCCAACACCTCCAAGTCCCTTTCCTTCCCCAAAGGGGAAAAGTTTAACTTCGAAAATGACAGACAGGCACGTCACCCCGAGCTCCTGCCCCTGCCGTTTAGAACAATGAATTGAAATGTGTAGCTGCTGTGGCGACGCATGGCAGTGCGAAGACAATAAACGTTGTAACCACATGTTTTCTAGACACTGTGTAAGAGTGCACATCCGCAGTGGCGGGAAGAGTTTGACTTTCACTACTTCTCTGACAGGATGGGCATCTTGGACATTGAGGTCTGGGGAAAGGACGGCAAAAAGCACGAGGAGCGACTGGGCACGTGAGTCTGCTCTGCTTTCTCAGTGGTGGGAGCGTGCGTGGCGCCTTCTGCACGAGGCTGGTCTTTGTCTGTTGGGCTGGGGGTCAGACCTCACCTGCCCACCCCAGGGAGCCAGAAGTATGCTGGAACCTCCCCTGGGGGCAGTTTTTATTTATTTATTGGTTGGTGGCATTTAGTATTTTTTTAAAAATTTTTTTTATTGATTTCAGAGAGGAAGGGAGAGAGAGAGATGGGAAATGTCAATCTAGCTACATTTCTTTCCGATCCTTTGTCCTATCTATATATATAAAAGCCTAATATGCAAATCATCCCCATGGGAGTTAGACTGGGAGACCGATTGCTTGCTATGACATGCCCTGAGCACCAGGGGACAGCATAGAACAAAGGAAGACCCTGGCTGGCAGCTGGCAGCTGGGGAAGGGAAGGGAGACCCTGGCCGGCAGCCAGAAGGCCCCAATCAGCCCTGATCACCAGCCAGGCCTAGGGACCCTATCTGTCCACAAATTTCATTTACTGGGCCTCTAGTTGTCATATACATTACATCTATTTATGTTCTGAATTGAACAAGGCAGTGTTAGTTTTATGTAATCCTACGCCTTTTTATTTATTTATTTAAAATATATTTTTATTGATTTCAGAGAAGAAGAGAGAGAAATATCAATGATGAGAGAGAATCATTGATCAGCTGCCTCCTGCATGCCCCACACTGGGAATTGATCCCCCCTATTAGGGTATGTGCCCTGACCGGGAAATCAAACCAACCGTGACCTCCTGGTTCATAGGTTGACACTCAAACACCAAGCCACACGGCTGGGCAATGCCATTTACTATTGATCAAAATAGAAGAAAGTAGATCCTGCCACACTCTCAGGATATTATGGGTTCGATTTCTAGTCTGGTCCCTTCTCCCCCTCCTTCACCTACTCGGGGTGACCGACACCTCAGACCCTTCTCATCACCCCTGACCCTGGGCACTGCTGTGACATGCCCGTGCCCTGCCAACCCCCGTCCACGGGGGCATCAGAAACGCTGTGCTAGCCCCGGAGCAAGGACCCGTTACGTCAGCGAGCCGCAGAGCACTCTGTGTCCCGACCTGTCCTCCAAGTGGTGGGAACGTGGCCCTCAGTGATGAACGGCCGGCCTGCTGTGTCGGTACAAAGAGCAGTACCCTCTCGCCCCGCGCATTGTGCTGTCACGGCTGCCCCACGTCATAGGAAGTGATTTTCCCTGTGAGTGTGAGGTGTCTTCAGACAGAAACGCTAGTTTCCGATGTCCCTTTCACGCCGTGTGCTGTCACTCGGGTGTTTATTTATGACTTCAGCTGTTTCTTGTTTGTGTGCCTGTGCTAGTGGCCGTTCTGTCCTTTCTTTTTATGGATTTTAAAGGATTTTTTTTTGTATCTTTTTCCTTTTTCCTCTCCCGCAGTCAAAGAGATCACAAAAGTGTCTCTCGGGAGCCGGTTACAGGGCATTAGCTACAGTGAACCTCCGAGTGGGGTGAGATGTACCCTGAAATGCAGACGGATCCTCAGGGTTAACGGGGAGATGGTGCGAGCGTGTCCATACCACACACAGGCTCCTTACAGTTTTTTATTTTACATTTTTCACTTATTTTTTTTCCATTTTCTTTTCTTTGTTGTTGTCATTCCAGTTATCTGACCACCCAAATGTTGGGAAATACCTTTTGGTATCAGGAGTCCCTTTGACAGTGAGAGTCAGTCATAACGGTCTCCTGAGTCCTCTCTGTTGCTTTTTTTTTTTTTTTTTTTAAATAAAAATCCTCACCTGCCCTGGCCGGTTTGGCTCAGTGGATAGAGCGTCAGCCTGTGGACTGGAGAGTCCCAGGTTTGATTCCGGTCAAGGGCACATGTCTGGGTCGTGGGCTCGATCCCCGGTGGGGGGCGTGCAAGGGGCAGCCGATCCTGATTCTCTCTCATCATTGATGTTTCTATCTCTCTCCCTGTCTCCCTTCTTCTCTGAAATCAATAAAAATAAATATTTTATAAAAATCCTCAGCTGAGGATATGTTTTCCCATTGATTTTTAGAGAGAGTGAAAGGGAGGGGGAGGAGGAGAAAGAGAAAAAAACATCAATGTGAAAGAGACACATCAATTGGTTGCCTCTTGCACGCACCCTAACCATGGGGCAGGGATGGAACCTACAACCCAGGTGTATGCCCTTGACCTTGACCTATGCCCTTGACCGGGAATCGAACCGTGACCTCCTGGTTTCATAGGTCGACACTCAACCACTGAGTAACACCGGCCAGTCTAACCTGCTCCAGCTTTTAAACAAAATGGCAGGAATAGAGATCGTAGATGCTCCCATTTTAAACCGGTACCAGTTGTTCAAAATAATCGTTTTCTTGACGTGTATTTTACATTTCAAGGCGATTGTAGAGATGAACTCGTTATGGAATCTTCTAGACTTACTTTTGCTTGGACAACTCAAGAATGAGGATGCTGGAGCCCTGGCTGCCTCTGAGTCCCACAGGGTGACTTCAAAGAGGCCCCGACATTCCACCAGTTTATCAATGGAGAATCAGGGATGGAATATTTCCCTGGACAAATGGCCCCCATGTCGTCGACCTGCTTTTAAAGCCTCACTTGACACACTCCCCGTTTTCCTCCTGTTCACCGCCCCCCCCCCCCACCTTCCTTAGCCTCTGAGATTTACGGCTTCGAAAACTACAGCACTCTTTCCTGCCCCTTGCATTTAAGTTAAAAGCTGGCCAGCCTGAAATATAAAACATAGAATTATGGTAATGAGCGAGAGGTTAAAAGCTATCATGGCAAGGGACACTTGAGCAGGTTGGGCTGACGGGTACGGTAAAATTATGTGTGGAATTAAAACAATAAAATGCGGTGGGATTAATGGAGAAAGGCGTGCGCAGGAGGTCAGAAACAATGCTATATCAGCACATTAGCTGGCTGTGGGCCGCAGAGCATGGCTTTAATACATGCCTGCTGCTGAGGAAAAAATAAGGGATTTAGCCTTGTTTTCTCTAGACGAATAAAACCATGGGCTTTTCAATATGGGAGGGGCCTATAGTCCTTTCTTTATATATAAACTAATATATATATATATTTTAATTGATTTCAGAGAGGAAGGGAGAGGGAGAGAGAGAGAGAAAAAGAGAGAGAGAGAGAGAGAGAGAAACATCAATGATGAGAATCACTGATCAGCTGCCTCCTGCACGCCCCCTCCTGCACGCCCCGAGCCCACAACCGGAGCATGTGCGCTGACTTGGAATTGAACCATGACCTCCTGATTCATGGGTCGTCACTCAACCACTGAGCCACACTGGCCAGGCCTGGGGCTGTTATTGACTAAATATTCTAAGATCTGACTTCTGAATGATTGTCTAAACAGGTCATTCCCTGCCTCCTTCCCCCCCTCCCTCCCTGCCTCCACCCTCACCTCAACCCCACCCCCACCCCGCAGCCCTTCTAAGCATCAACAAAGCAGGTGTGGTCCAGGCAAACCCAGAGTTCTCAGTGTTAAAGCAAATAAGCGCTTAGCGCTCAGCCCCCCTCGTGGTGTTTGCTTCCGTATTTAAATGTGCTTGAGGTTTTCAACAGCCCAGAACATTGGCTGTGAAGAGGCGGAAACATGCAATTTATAGCAGATGGGGCCAGCCCTCGCGAGCCGTGCGGCTGAAGTGGGATCCATCAGCACTTCATGCTCCATTTGTCCAGAGAGAGACCCGCCCGGGGAAGCCCCGTGGAACCCGCCTGTTAGGAAAGCACCTTAACACGTCGGTGCGAATGAAAACGCGCCCGCCCGCTGCCATTCAGCCGGAAGAAAATGTTTTTTTCATTAACCCTCTCCCACTTACGCTTCTCTGGTCTTTTCTAAATTGTTTTTGAACCCTTTATTCTCTTTGCTGGAAAAAGACACGGTGCAGAAAAGCCACATAGAACCATGATACTTAAACTTGTAAAGTCCTTTTTCCCTAATTCTCTTTTTTAAAAATATATTTTTATTGATTTCAGAGAGGAGGGGAGAAGGAGAGAGAGAGAGAAACATCAGTGATGAGAGAATCATGGATCGGCTGCCTCCTGCACGCCCCTCACTGGGGATCGAGCCCGCAACCTGGGCCTGTGCCCTGACTGGGAATCGAACCAACCATGACCTCCTGGCTCATAGGTCGATGCTCAACCACTGAGCCACGCAGACCGGGCTCTCCCTAATTCTTGACCTCATTGTCTTTCTGCAGACCTTATTGGGCAAGGATCCGACTCCTCTTTTCCATTCCATTCCTTATCTTTCCTCTCCTACACTTTATTTATTTAAAAAAGATATTTTTATTGATTTCAGAGAGGAAAGGAGAGGGAGAGAGAGAGAAACATCCATGATGAGAGAGAATCACTGACCAGCTGTCTGTCTCCTGCATGCCCCCTGCTGGGGATCGAGCCTGCAACCGGGGCATGTGCCCTGACCTGGAATTGAACAGTGACCTCCTGGTTCATGGGTCGACGCTCAACCATTGAGCCACACTGGCCGGGCTCTTCTCCTTTATTTTAAAGTGTGTTGGGCTAGGAGTTCTAAGCCAGAGGAGCCCTCTCGACCTCCCCTGCCCAGGAAACCCAGGCCCCGTAGAATGTGGTTTGGGTAGTAAGTAAACATTGGTTCTTTGGAGGCTCCGAAGTGGGCATGAGTTAGCTCCTCACTCTCCTCTCTCCGGTTCCCGCTTTTGCAGATGTAAAGTGGACATCGCCTCGCTCCCACTCAAGCAAGCCAACTGCTTGGAGCTGCCCCTGGACAGCTGCCTGGGCGCCCTCCTGGTGCTGATCACGCTGACGCCCTGCGGGGGGGTCTCCGTGTCCGACCCGTGTGTGTGCCCCTTGGCGGACCCCAGCGAGAGGAAGCAGATCAGCCAGCGCTATGTGAGTGCTTTGCCCCGCGACACCGTTCCGGCCACACTCCCACTTTTTAAAAAATGTTTTTATTGATTTCAGAGAAGAAGGGAGAGAGGAGATAGAAACATCCATGATGAGAGAGAATCATAGATGGGTTGCCTCCTGCACGCCCCCTACTGGGGATCGAGCCCGCAACCGGGGCCTGTGCCCTTGACCAAGAATCGAACCCTGACCTCCTGGCTCATAGGTGGATGCTCAACCACTGAGCCACGCCGGCTGGGCAACCCACCCCCACGTTTAAGTCGCACCAAAGTCCATGAACTGAGAAACTGCGTAGAAAGAGATCTTTGTCCAAAGTTTAATGGTGTGTCCCATAAAACAAGACATCAGACCTAGAGGTTAATGTGTTCGTGAGAAGGTGGAAGCAGATTAGAATTTGCCCTCCTGCTATTCTCTGGCCCATCCAACGGATTTTGAATTTGTAGCTTTTAGGAAGTCTTTGGAGAAAACTGAAGTCCTCAAGTGGACAAACTACTGTTTAGCAGGTCTGTGCAGGTGGATGGGAATTTTAATACACGTTCATCACAAAATAGCTATTTTTTTTAAGCGACTATTCATGGTCACAGTGTTATAGATACTTTTCCAGAACCTTCTAGATGCAAGTTGAGTCAGTGCTTGTGTCTTACCAAGCCAAGCCCTTCACAGGCAGGAAGGGCTGTTGTGCTACCCGACCCGGGATAATGTTGGCATCTGAGAATTTTGTCTAAGTCGCTGCCAAGTGCTCAGAAGTCCACACAGCGCTTTTAAATCAGACGGCTCTGTCCTCTTCATCTATTGTTTTCTCCTCTGGCTTTCTCGGTGTCTTTATTTGCATTCCATTTTTATCTCATCTTCTGTGCAAATCAATATGTTTGTTGCCACCCACGAAAGACACGCTTTAGGAAAGTGGCATAAAAATGAAGCAAAGACGAATCTTTATTTAATGGGAATATTATTCTCGGCATCAACTTCAGTGCCTCCCATCCTTTTCCCGGGCAGGTGTATAGATTAATTGAAAAATTCTCCATCTTCGGGAGTACGAAACCTGTGGCCACACATCTTATTGTTAACACACATTCTGCAGGCAAGGTTGGTTTTTCGACACAATCCACTGTTCATATTTTTTTTGGATGGCTTTAGGTAAACGAGTGAAGGATTGGTGATGAAAAATAAAACTTTCCTCCAATTTTCCCAAGGATAACTTGGAAATTTTACCAAATTCATGAGGTGTGTCATGTATTTGTAAGGTGGCACTAGACGAGATCATAATGACTGCTGTAAGTAATGCCTCGGGATTTCCAGAGTACTAATTGAAAAGAGATTTGAAAAGGCTGATCAAGAGAGATGTATCTAGGTTTATTTTATTATTATTTTTTGTTTATATGTTTCTCTATTGATTTCAGAGAGGGAGAGAGAGATAGAAACATCAATGATGAGAGAGAATCATTGATTGGCTGCCTCCTGCACGCCCCCTACTGGGGATCGAGCCTGCAACCCAGGTATGTCCTCTTGGCTGGGACCCTTCAGTCCACAGGCTGACGCTCTATCCACTGAGCCAAACTGGCTAGGGCTACATTTCTTTTTTTTTTAGTTAGTGAGCCGGCCAGCATGTTAGAGGGAAAGAATGCTATATTACAAGACTCAAGTTTCAGGCACCTGGATTAAAAAAAAAAGTTGTTTTTTATTTTAGAGAGAGAGAGGAAGGGAGAGGTATAGAGAGATAAAAACATCGATGAGAGAGAAACTTCATCGATTAGCTGCCTCCTGCACGTCCCCTACTGGGGATCAAACCCACCCCAGGCATGTGCCTTGACTGGGAATGGAACCAGTGCCTCTTGGTTCATGAGTCGATGCTCAACCACTGCGCCACACTGGCTGGGCTGGGCTGGGCTGGGCTGGATTTATTTTTTTAAGTCATCAGAATAGACAGTTTTCAAAGTTGAAAAGTAGCCTAACCGGTTTGGCTCAGTGGATAGAGCGTCGGCCTGCGGACTGAAAGGTCCCAGGTTCGATTCCGGTCAAGGGCATGTACCTTGGTTGCGGGTACATCCCCAGTAGGAGGTGTGCAGGAGGCAGCTGGTCAATGTTTCAAACTCTCTATCCCTCTCCCTTCCTCTCTGTAAAACATCAATAAAAATATATTTTAAAAAAAAGTTGCAAAGTATTTTACTTAGTATGTTTTCATTTTAGCTTAAACACTAGTCTTTTTTGTTGTTATTTTTTAGGGTTGGAAATGCAGATCAGAAACAGCCTTAGAAAGTTCTTAGCAACAGTGCATGTTAGGTTAAGCAAACCTTAATTATTATGAAGCTTTTACTACTCTACCCTGAAATGCTTCAATGACAAGGATTTTTTTTTAATCCTGCCATAAGCCCCTGGGGTCAACCTATCACAGGTTTTTAGTTATTTGATGATGGCACAAATACTATATCCAAAGGTTTGAAAGTGGCATCCTGTTCAGTGAGTGTGTGCTGAAAACACTCGAGTGAGTTTATCTGGTTATCTCTTTGATACTCAGTTTTGAAGGACATAATGTACATAGACTTCTGAATATTGGCTGTATACATGCTTAAGAATTAGACGGTATATTGGATAGATATTTACTTAATGCCGTATATCAGTAGATATACCGGGTGGGCCAACATAGGTTAACAGTTGTTTATATTGAAACTACTACAGTAATTAATGAATTATAATGCAAGAATAAACTATATGTTTCGCATCCTCACAACTATAAACCTACTTTTGCCCCACCCTGTGTGGAAGTCTCGGCAAACAAAAAATAGCATAAATGCAAATGTTACATGCAAATGCAAACCTGATGCTGGATACTCCATCTCCAATGGAATGAATGAGCTAAAGCGTGGACCAAAAAATTCACTCTCCAACTGCATCCTCCTCTCTTCCCCGTGGTAATGAGCATCCATGGACGGTCCATATGTCGTCCTCTGGTTCTCCATAAAGTTCGCACCAAGGAGGTCAGAATGATGGTGCCTTCCCGGGTGATTGAAAAGTTTCATTACAGCGAAAGACGGAGACGAGGAGAAAGACTGCCACTCCACACGCATCTTCCCAGCGGGATGCCTGCGCTGTCGCCATGGGGCCGTGTTAAAAGTCGATTGTCTGTGTGTGTAATGTGTTCATTTCGGAGCCGGAGTTAATTAACTCTCAGGCGCTTGTCATCTGGTTGTTGTCAATGCCTCAGTGTCCCGGTGACGGATACGGTGCACCGTGCAAGGTTTCCGAGCGGTTACGTGAGAAAGGCCGCGGTCCCTGGAGAAAGCTTTTCCTGGAGGGCGCTGTGGCATGAGGGGTAGGAGAAAACTGCTTCGTCTGTGATCCACGTGTGTGTTTTGTGTGTTTTTTTCCCCTCAGTGCTTGCAGAACTCCCTGAAAGACATGAAGGACATTGGCATTTTACAAGTGAAGGTTTTAAAGGCTGTGGACCTCTTAGCTGCTGATTTCTCAGGTAGGAATTATTTTCATGCACTTTTATATATATATATATATATATAGTTTATTGATTTTTTTACAGAGAGGAAGGGAGTGGGTTAGAGAGTTAGAAACATCGATGAGAGAGAAACATCGATCAGCTGCCTCCTGCACACCCCCCACTGGGGATGTGCCTGCAACTAAGGTACATGCCCTTGACCGGAATCGAACCCGGGACCCCTTAGTCCTCAGGCCAACGCTCTGTCCACTGAGCCAAACTGGTTAGGGCTGCATTTTTATTTTTATTTATCACCCTCATTGATGTCATCTTATGGCAAAGCAAAATCCTACATAATAAAGAGCTAACATGCTAATTAGACCAAACAGCGGAATGACTGTCCGAACGACCTTCCAGACGAAGCCGGGGCTTGAGGGCCGAGCCTCTTGCATGAATTTCGTGCCTCAGGCCTCTAGTGTTTTAATAATTAGAAGCATGTACACATCAATCATGCTTTTTCCAAATAAAGCAGCGGTTTTTGACCTGTTTCATTTCATGGCACAAGTAAACTATTTACTGAAATTCAAGAAGTATATTATACCTTTTGCTGATCTGACCAAAAAAAAAAAAAAGGTACAATTTGGATTGATTTACAGGGAAAAATGATAGTAATTGATTTGCTTTTTGCTCGAAAATGACTTTTTTAGAAAAGCAGGTGCCTACACTTGTATATGAGGATTTCTGGTACCAAGAATTAACCGATCAGATGCAATCTTATTAGGCGACATGACCAATAAGATGCAACTCCGTTATATGACCTATATGTTTATGATTCAATAGAGGGAATTCACACCAGGTGGCTATTGTTATGTTGGCTATTGTCATTTTAAAAAATTTGACAATCTCAGGGAAAAGAGGTCAGGGCCCCTGATTAAATAATATTGCATGCTTTAAAAATTCTTGTGGCACTTCATTTGAAAAATTGCTGAAATAGAGGAGCAGAAAAAATAAGATACAGATTAGCAATTTTTTTGAGGGAAGGAACAATTTCTTCACCAAATTCTTATTTTTCAAATAATTGTGCCGTGATTCGATAACGTACTTGTGCGTTTGGCTTTCAGGATATTTGTGGATTCTTAGTGTCATGACTTTGCTAAATTAACCTTGTGGTAAGACTTTTCTCTGGTACCTCCAGAAACAGAATCTACTTGTTGCCTTTATTCCATTGAGGTGCTCTGTGCCTTTTTAAATAAATATTTTTATTGATTTCAGAGAGGAAGGGAGAGGGACAGAGAGATAGAAACACCAGTGATGAGAGAGAATCATTGATCGGCTGGCTGCCTCTTACACGCCCCGCACTGGCGTGTGCCCTGACCGGGAATCGAACCGTGACCTCCTAGTTCATAGGTTGACGCTCAATCACTGAGCCAGGCCGGCCAGGCTATCTTGTTAATCATTTTAAGGCTCTGCTCTGTCCCTGTCTCATTAAGAAAGACCTCCCCGTTTCTGCTAAACAAATCAGTCCCCTCCCAAACCTTGCTTAAAATTCACCTGCTCTGTGAATTCCTTGTAGACTTTACTCAACCAGATTAGATTTCCTTGAACTTGAGCCTCCTCTTCTGCACCAACATCCCTTACCTCCTGGAGGGTTAAATGAGAACCTGCATAAAGCGTAGCTCTCTCCAGCCGACAGCCGTCCCCAGCAGCCAGCAAAGTCCCCGCTGTCCTCCGCCACTGGCCCATGCGGGCATATGTTGGGTTTGCCTGCATCGGGCTGCTTCCGTGAAATACAGGGCTCACTACGGAACAGAGATGCACAGATGTGGGCTGTAGGAGAAACAGGGAAAATACACAGCCAGGGGTCAGAGGTGAGAGTACGCAGCCCACTGGCCGGGAACATGAGGGCAGTTTTCATGGAAAAGGTGACATTTGCTAAAAGAAGCGGAGCTTTTATGAGGGTTCCGTAAAGGTAATGACCTGGTGATCTGTGTACATCAGGGCCTGGTCCCGCGCCAGGCGTCGAGGGGACGCTTAATAAATGTTTGTCAGATGAATGATGTGACCTCTAAAATCCGTTTATTACTTGTCATTCCACTACTGTAACTCATATAAAGGTAAAATTATTTAAATGAGACACCTCTGCTTGCCGTTCGAAGCATGTCAATGAATTGTCAAGTGGGGTCGGACGGAGCAAAGGCGATGGAGTGCGAGGTGCTAAAACACCGTGAAAGTGCACGGCCGGGGTGGGACCCTGTCAAGGTGACACGCATCTGGCTGTGGCCGAGGTCACCTGGATGCGTCACCTGCAAACACAGGTGGAACACAGACTCTGAGCTTGTATGTGTCTGCTCCATGCCATTGGGGAACATTTGGGCCATTCATTTATTTTTTATTTACTTATTTATTTTAGTATATTTTTTTTATTGATTTCAGAGAGGAAGGGAGAGGGAGACAGAGAGAGAAACATCAATGATGAGAGAGAATCATTGATCAGCTGCCTCCTTCCCCACCCCCCACTGGGGATCGAGCCAGCAACCCGGGCATGTGCCCTTGACTGGAATCGAACCCAGGACCCTTCAGTCTGCAGGCCAATGCTCTATCCACTGAGCCAAACCAGTGTGCTCACAATGTATTGAATATATAGGATCCTATATGTGTGTGGCCACTCCCTGCATAGCTGTTTTAACTCCTAAATAGCCATATTTATACTTTTTCTCGCTTCCCTCACACCATGGGAGCCTGTGAGCTATTGTAAGCTTCCCGTTATAGAAGAATAAGGACCTATATTAACTCGGAGAGAATCTAAGAAGGGAGCAGAGATGAGCTTCTGTTTTAAAAGAAAACATGAGCTCTAGCTGGTTTGGCTCAGTGGATAGAGCATTGGCCTGCAGACTCACGCACCCTGGGTTCGATTCCCGGTCAGGACACATGCCTGGGTTGCAAGCTCGATCCCCAGTGTGGGGGGCTTACAGGAGGCAGCTGATCCATGATTCTCTCATTGATGTTTCTCTCTCTCTCTCTCCCTCTCCCTTCTTCTCTGAAATCAATAAACATGTAAAAACAACCACACAAAAGTGGACTCGCTCACGTGACAGTTTACCACCTGCTCCTATGCCACCTGTGTGATCCCGGGCACCGGGTTGCGTGTCAGTGCCAGCCTGTTAACAATGCCACTCTTGCAGCATCGGCAGGACCGCGGGCTCCCACGCGGCTTGCGGGGAGATGGCTCGCTCTCGCCTCTCAGCCAGCCCAGTGGCACCGTGAGGGAAGCACGTGGCCTTGGCTCACTGGCCTCTTTCACGTGTGAGATCCCTGTGTCTCTGACCGACGTCTGTGTTTTCCTTCCAGGCAAGAGCGACCCGTTCTGCTTGTTGGAGTTGGGCAACGACCGGCTGCAGACGCACACCATCTACAAGACCCTCAACCCCGAGTGGAACAAAGTTTTCACGTTGTAAGTCCTTTAGCCTCTGGACCATCCGGGGGCATCTTAAAAAAAAAAGTTATCCATTTCAGAGAGGAAGGGAGAGGGAGAGAGAGACAGAAACATCAACGATGAGAGAGAATCATGGATCGGCTGCCTCCTGCCCAATCAGGGATCAAGCCTGAAACCCGGACCTGTGTCCTTGACCAGAATCGAACCCAGGACCCTTCAGTCCAGAGGCCAACGCTCTGTCCACTGAGCCAACCAGCGAGGGCAGCAAACAGTGATTTTAGCCACTGATTTTTAAGTGAATTCTTCATTCATTTAAAAAGAATCTTAGTTTTGCTTTTCTCACTCGGAAGCTACTTCGAAATCACCATCCTTCTACCCTCCTCCTTCTGTCTCCCATTCCCTCTTCATCCTGTTTCTTTAACGGCCCCACCCTGCGTGCACGCAGACACGGAAAATGTCACCTAGTAAGAAAGTTGGCTTTTTCTCGTATGGATGACTGAATCTGCTCTGATGAAAGGCTTGGGAATATTGTCAGTTTGATTTAATTTTTGGAGTTTAATTAAATGGTAGTTTTATACTCTGAGGACATGCAGACTTAATTAGTGAAGCCGTGTTTTCAGATCTTCACGGAACCGACTCCTTGTGTGTGTGTGTGTGTGTGTGTGTGTGTGTTTGTATGTGATCCGTGGTGTGCTTCTCGTTGCAGCCGTGTTAAGGACGTCCACGATGCTTTGGAAGTGACAGTATTTGATGAGGACGGTGACAAACCCCCCGATTTCCTTGGGAAAGTCTCCATTCCCTTGCTGTCCGTAAGTTGCCTTTGTTAATACGCAGTTTGTGAGTCATTGTGTGGTTGACAACTTCCTATGGTCTAAGCTGCTTCATCTTTTCAACCTGGGCCAGGAGAACACTTTAAACTCTAGCCGGAAACAGCTGTTTTATTCCAGTAGTTTCAAATATAAAGTGACATAATTTTCTCGCTGTGTCAGTCCAATATGATTGAACCAACCAAACCGTTTTGACCAGCCTTTTTTTTTTCTTTTTTCTTAAATACGGTTTTACTGATTTCAGAGAGGAAGGGAGTGGGGGTGAGAGAGATAGAAACATCAATAAGGAGAGAGAGTCATTGATCGGCTGCCTCCTGCACGCCCCCTACTGGGGACCGAGCCCACAACCCGGTTATGTGCCCTGACCAGGAATTGAAACCATGACCTCCTGGTTCATAGGTCTATGTTCAACCACGGAGCCACACGGGTCAGGCAAGGTGTGGCTGTTTCTATTCAGATTGATTTTTGATTCCTTGATCAATAAATTGGGAAAGTGATCAGCTCCTCAGAGGGTCTATGGGAGCCCTTCCTGCAGCACGTGCTCTCCAACTGAACTGATTCTCTACCTAACGTCTGGATCAGTGGTCGGCAAACTGCGGCCCCTTGAGTGTGGCTCTTCCACAAAATACCACGTGCAGACGCGCACGTACAGTGTAATTGAAACTTTGTGGCCACACTCAAGGTGCCAAAGAGCCGCATGTGGCTCGAGAGCCGCAGTTTGCCAACCACTGGTCTAGATATAATTCTAATTAAAAATATGCCAAAACGCTAAGTATCTCTAACAGGAAACATTTTATTCCTTAAAACTTCTGATCGATAACATAGTAAATATGCGTTGGAAAATAGTATACCCATTGGAGAGTTTTAAAACATTTCCAGGCTAGACACCATCTCCTAATAATTATCTGATTCAGTAGATTTATTTAACATGTCTATCCTCAACTAAGCGGTCCTAATTCTGTCCTGAAAATCCGGCTGGATTTTTCTCATCGATCTAGGTCATTCTTTTTTATTTAAACACTAGAGGCCCGATGCACGAAATTCATGCAATGGGCTTGGCCCTTGCAGCCCTGGCCGACCCTCACAGCCCCTCGCAGCCTTGTCCAGCCTTTGCAGCCCCGGCTTCATCCTGAAGGTCGTCCAGAAGGACGTCTGGAAGGTCGTTCGGCTGTTCGGTCTAATTAGCATATTAGCTCTTTATTATATAGGATATGTTTACCCTCTCAGAATTATCTAATGGGCCAACCTAGGAAGGCTTTGAGAATCAGATTTCTGTAAAATAAGAAGAGCATCTTTTTACTATTATTTCCGAATGTCTGCGGCATGATGGCGTCCTACATTTCGAAACAAATTCTAATTCTCAGTGCAATCCGTGCCAGCATGTGAATCTGTAATCAGAAGCACGCCTCACGCAGCCTTAGCTTTCTCTGTGAATCCGTGTGCACAGTCGCAAGCTTGCACCAGCAACAGCTTCACTTAATTAGTTTTATGGGACAAATTTCCTGTAATTGCTCCTACCAAATAGTAAATGTCCATGCAGGTCCCCATTTGCATTTCCAATCTCGTATTTGCCCACGGTGCACCTGTGATGAGGTTTTCACATTAGAATGGACACATTTATACCATCATTTTGTTTTGTGGTTAATGCTGAAATCTTGGCCATTAAAATAAATAACATTGATCTTTTACTTTGTGTTAATACTTATATATGGGAAACTAAATTTAAAAAATATTAAAAGTAGTCCCAAGGCAGGGCTCACATGGTGATTTTTGAACACAAATGTTCAGCTCTCCTCCTTGCCTAATTTTGGTTCAATATGTCCATTGAAATACATAAAGGAAAATATACAATAAGGCATATTTCTCTCTTGGCCCTGCAAACTGTGAGCGTAGCTTTGACATGCTGGAGTTACCACGAAACATATGTAATATACATGGTGTGTGTAGTTTATAGGGTGGATGATATGTGGATAGGATAGACAGCTAAGAGAGGAAGATGAATAATCAGTAGGATTTCTTTAATGTCCTATAACAAGAAGATGGCGTGTATGAATCTCAACGTAGCAAACATGATGGTAAATGTTGAATGGGTTAAATTTTTCTATTAGATGGAAAAACCTCTTAACAGTGATTCAAAGAGGAAATCTAACTGCTACATCTGTGGAACACCTCGACATGGTAACACAGAAATGGGTAAACAAAAGCAATGACGTAATTGTAAATACAAGTCAGACATACAGAGGAGGGTGTTTTATGGGTTCAAAGAGCCAATGTCAGTATCAATAAGGTTATAACACACTTGAACGGCTATGTCAGCGGTTCTCAACCTGTAGGTCGGGACCCCTTTGGGGGTCTAACGACCCTTTCACAGGGGTCACCTAAGACCATCGGAAAACATATATATAATTGCATATTGTTTTTGTGATTAATCACTATGCTTTAATGATGTTCAATGTGTAACAATGAAAATACATCCTGCATATCAGATATTTACATGACGATTCATAACAGCAAAATTACAGTTATGAAGTAGCAATGAAAATGATTTAATGGTTGGGGGTCACCACAACATGAGGAACTGTATTAAAAGGTCGCGGCACTAGGAAGGTTGAGAACCACTGGTCTATGTGAATGATTTTGCATAGAAATGTGTGTGTGTGTGTGTATGTATGTGTGATTAGAAATACAGGAAATATTACAAAATTAGAATCACGAAATGATCACACATATGATCTATTCAGCTTTAAAAAATATCAGAAGGAAAAAATAAATAAGGCTGTGATATTTCTTGAAAGCCCAAATGTTTGAAAGTCCAAGTTGCGCAGTGTGTGTTAATAGTGAAAGGCCCCCCACACCATCCCACAGCTACTGAATTTCTGGAGATGAGACCCTGTAGTCTCCTTTAAAATAAATAAATAAATAAATGAATAAATTAATTAATTTATATATATATGTGTGTGTGTGTGTGTGTGTGTAAATATATATATTTTTATTTCAGAGAGGAAGGGAGAGGGAGAGAGAGATAGAAACATCCATGATAAGAGAGAATCATTGATCGGCTGCCTCCTGCACACCCCACACTGGGGATCAAGCCCACAACCCTAGTATGTGCCCTGTTTGGGAATCAAACTGTGACCTCCTGGTTCATAGGTTGATGCTCTACCACTGAGCCATGTCGGCCGGGCTGCAGTCTCCTTTTCTAGCAAGTTCTCAGATGCATTTTAGGCGTACCAAAGTGATTGTTCTCCAACTTTAGAGACTAAGCAGTGAGCTCAATTCATGCATGTGTGTGCATACACACACGTAAATATATAAAATATTCTGATCAAATTCCCATTGAACAGGTTCATGTATTGATCAATTGTAGGTCCCAAATGCCTCAATAAAAAGAGACTTTACTGTGATCACAGTACTAGGAAAATAGAAGTTAATAACAAAAGTGAAACAAGTATCAAAATATTTAGTGTAGGGAAAAAAATCCCAAGTAGCTCATGTAGATACCACAACTGCAGCTCTAGAAAGGAACAGAGCCAAAACCGGTTTGGCTCAGTGGATAGAGCGTCGGCTTGCGGACTGAAAGGTCCCGGGTTCGATTCCGGTCAAGGGCATGTACCTGGGTTGCAGGCACATCCCCAGTAGGAGATGTGCAGGAGGCAGCTGGTCGATGTTTCTCTCCCATCGATGTTTCTAACTATCTATCTCTCTCCCTTTCTCTCTGTAAAAAATCAATAAAATATATTTTTTAAAAAAGAGAAAGGAACAGTGCAATAGTACATTTAAAAACTGGAGAATTACCTTGGGAAAGGAAAGAGGACTTAGTAATTCCATGAGGATTCCTAAAGGCTATCTAGGTATGTTCTCTTGGTGATAATACACCAAACTTTCCAAGGAATATGTATGTTTAGGTATCCATGTTATATTTCATTTCAATAATGAATGAAAGTACGGTCCTTCTAATATCAGATTTCATTCCAAGCAATTTAAAAAATAACCCGATTGCATTATGTCCCACTTGGAAATGAATGTTTTCTCCTCGAACAAATAAAAAGATAACAATGAAAAAAAAACCCCAAAACCGTGGAGAAGGGCCAAAAGTATTATTCAGAGGAAATTCTTAACTTGAATGTTTTCATAATTAAACAACAAAGGTTGAAAATCATTTAAGCATCTCAACAAAAGGGAATAAAACTAAGGACATTAGAAAGGAATTAATAAGCATTAAAAAGTGAACAACATGGAAAGTATGTACATGGTGTAATTGACAAATCCCAGTAATTACTTCTGTAAAATGTAATTCAGCAGGCAAGCCATTTACAAGGCTATGAAAAAAAGAGAAAAACACATTATAAAAGAACAAGAAATATAAGGATTATGAAAGAAATATAGGAATTATGAAAGAAGAAGAAATATAGGGATCACGATGAATAACACACCTAAATTTTATTGAGGAGTATGAGTGGAAACTTAAAAAAAAAAAGAATAATATCACCAACATAGAAAAGGTGTGTCTTTTTCATCAATAAAGAAAAGACATGTCTGCCCAGCAGAAATGTTAATTTGAAGAGGTAGGGATCAGAACAGTTAAACTAATAATCATATGAATGGCTTGTGCTTTATTCACACGAGATTATGATTATTAAGAGAATAGACGATGAAGCAGGCCACTTGGATTGGCACCCGGTCTTTTTTCTTATCGGGCTGTGTGATTTTTGAGGTTGCTAAACCTCTCTGTTTCTATTTCCTCCTTGATGAGATGAAGATAATTATCATGATACTTAACGTTGGAGGTTTGGGGTGAGGATTTACATAGTTTGGCCAATGTAAAGTGATTGCAGTATAGTATCCCGTAAGCACTTACAGTGTAAGCTATCACTTCCATCACCTTTACATCAAATCATTAAATTAGTTTAAGCAGTCAGATTAACACCTATAGGAAAGATTTTTCACTAGGAGTGATCACCAAGTGTAGGAAAAGACTCTCGCCCAGCAGGTGTGGCTCAGTGGTTGAGCGTTGACTTATGAACCAGGAGGTCACGGTCAGGGCACATGCCCGGGTTTCGGGCTCGATCCTCAGTGAGGGGCGTGCAGGAGGCAGCCGATCCATGATTCTCTCTCATCATTGATGTTTCCATCTCTCTTTCTCCCTCTCCCTTCCTTTTTGAAATCAATACAAATATATTTTTAAAAGGAAAAGGACTCCCAAACACTATTAGAGAGAGCATGACTTGGTACAAGCCTTGTAGAAGGCACCTTGATAAAATGGATGAAAATGTAACATACACGTATCTTGGAGCATTTGTATTCTGGGTATCTGTTGTAGAGCAGCATCTGAGACTTGAAGAGATATAATTACCCCTGGCCACACAGATGTTAAATGCCAGACGTGGGAATTGAATCTAAGTCTGTCTGGTCTCCCAGTCCTACCATGGCCCACTGTTAATAAACTTAGGAGAGAACATGTTCAATCTCATTAGTTATAAAAAGAGTAGATATTAAAACAACCTGAGGCCTTTTTATTCCTGTGAAATTGCTGTATATGAAATAAAGATGCCCAGCGTTGTAAGGAAATGGCTGGTTTGGTTCACAGAGGCTAGGATATAAATTGACACAGCGCTGTAGGAGGGAAAAGCCATCAAAATAGATATATCCTGTGAGTCAGCAATTCCACCCCTAGGGATTTATTTTGGGGGATGCGTAACTCCTCTGTTCTTCAGTTACCTAATCTGTAAAATGTGGATTTAAAAAGTTTATATATCTCAGAGGTGGGTGTGAAATAATCAAGGAAAACAGTGACAAGTACACAGAAATGGCTTGTGATTGACACCTAGTTTTCAGTCTTATGTTAAGGTGTATATTTTCACTCTCTTATCCTTTGAATTTAAAAAATAATATAAGACACTGGGAGCATGTGCCGGGGGGTAGGGGAGCCCGGGGGAAGGTCAATGGGGGGAAAAAAGGAGACATATGTACTACTATTTGTAATACTTTAAACAATAAAATAAAATTAAAAAAAGATCATATTCATGAACTATCTACATTCCATTTCTTGGACTCTATCCTAGAAAATGTTTGCTCAAAATACAGAAAATCATGTATGCATAAAAAATATATGGGAAACATTCCCCATTGTAATAATAGGTTATTATTTTCAGTGTTTAATTATAATGCTAAATATTTAAACACATGGATCTATTCCTAAACCCAGCCTATTCCACATACAAAGTAGCATATTTCCTCTTCCCCTTATACGCGACCTTTTCCCCAAAGATTTTCCTTCTAGCAGCCAGCCAGAAAGAGTGGAATCAACAGGAAAATTCAGAAAGTGTGTGGATTATTTATATTTTGAATATTATATAGCACTTTAAAGAAATGAGGCAGATCCATAGACTACTATAAACTTTTAAATCTGAATCATATTGACAGATGCTAAAATGAAGTTGCAAAGCTCATATAGTTTATGAATGTAAAGTCTCAATTAAAACTTAGGAAGGATCTATGCCAAATTTCTATCTAGTTTCCATCTAGGGCAGCCGTGGGCAAACTACGGCCCTCGGGCCGAATCTGGCCCGTTTGAAATGAATAAAACTAAAAAAAAAAAAAGACCGTACCCTTTTATGTAATGATGTTTACTTTGAATTTATATTAGTTCACACAAACACTCCATCCATGCTTTTGTTCCGGCCTCCGGTCCAGTTTAAGAACCCATTGTGGCCCTCGAGTCAAAAAATTTGCCCACCCCTGGGCTAGGGGGAAGAACTCTGGAAGTTCAGAGAAACTTTCATTTTTTTTTCCTGTTATTTTTGAAACTTAAAAAAAAAAATGTTTCAACTTGTAATTTATATATTTTAAGGTAAGATGATATTCAAGTGCCAAACAGGAATAGCCTTAATTATATCTCAGGCCTTTTTATTACTGCAAAATTGCTGTGTGTTAAATAAAAATGCCCAGCGTTACAAGGCAATGGACAGTCTGATTACTTTAATGTCCCTAGGTGGATTCTGTGTTTTGCTGACACAATGTTAGGACATTGAGAAAGAGGAAACGATCATTTACCAAATTAAAAAAACATGCACACACACCAAAAAAAAACACAACACAAAAAAACTTCTTTTACTATAAAATATTTCTTTTTATACTGATACCTCTTGTTCTTCTGTTTGACCTCCCCTGACCCTTAAGAAATCATGGAAATTTTAAGATAACAGCGTACAATGCCTGTGCATCGAGGCAAAGCTCACTTGGACGCCAGTCATCTTGGCAAACGGTCACGCCGCTTTTGTATTTATTTCTTTCAACTTTCACACCCACAATTTATTAAGTGAGACCGTGGACACAAGAGGAAGCTCCGGATCCTGTTTGGAACCCGTTTCGGAAGGAAACCAGGTCTTTATGGGGCACCCCCTTCCTCTTCGCCGCTGGCCAGGAAAGCCATCTCTCCGTTGAGGACCTATTCAATCTGGAGAGGTGGGGTGACTTCGGGAAGGAAGGTGACCTCTCCCTTGTAAAGTGGAATGGCTCTGTTTCCCGCCATGACTTACTCAACACATTTCCGCCGCTGTTTATAAGAAACCTTGTGCCCAGCACTTGGAGTGACAGCAATCAATAGTCATTTAAAATATGGCTTGGCCCGGCCGCCATGGCTCAGTGGTTGAGCATCGACCTATGAACTAGGAGGTCACGGTTCCATTCCCGGTCAGGGCACAGGCCCGGGTTTCGGGCTCCTCCCCAGTAGGGGGCTTGCAGGAGGCAGCCGATCCATGATTCTCTGTCCTCATTTCCCTTAATGTTGACAACTTTTATACCCATGATGCACTGGTCAAAACTAAACAACAACGAGAAAGAGAAGAACAACAACAAAAACTAAAATTCCACAAAACCTGACAGTGACCATTTCTGTTAACTAACCTGTGGCCTTTGTTTGAATGCCACCAGCTTTTCCAATGATGTCCTTTTTCTGTTCCAGCGTCCAGCTCAGGGGACCTGCCACACTTGGCATTTTGTCGTCTTATCTCCAAAGTCTTCCGATTTATGACAGTTTCCAAGAGTTTCCGTTTTTCCCATGACCTTGGCCGTCTTGAGGAATACCGGCCAGGGATTTTGTAGAATATTTATCTTGTTTTAATAAATAAAAATGTATAACCTCTGAGATTTTTGAAGGAAAGCCCATGGAGATGCCGTAATAATCTAGGCCACTAATTTTCCATTTAGATCATCAGTATTAACCTGGAAATTGTTGCTTTAGCTTTTATTGGCTGTAAGAGCACTCTATGCTGAAAAGTTGATTTAAGATGATGTTAATATTTGCCTAACAGGTGTTTCATCTGTGTGTGCATCTTGCATCCTCAATTCTGTGAATTTGTGTAGTTTAAACCCCAGCAAACGTTTGTATTTTATGTATCGCTTACGACAGATTCGAGATGGACAAACGAATTGCTACGTATTGAAGAATAAAGATTTAGAACAAGCTTTTAAAGGAGTCATTTACTTGGAGATGGACCTCATCTATAATCCGGTAAGTCTAACTGGGCCATATACCTAATGGGGAAGGTGGCCAGCTTAGAGAGACTCAAATCTGTGTAAAATGTTTTAGAATATTTGCACAGAGGGAGAGTGAAGGAGAGAGGGAAAGAGAGAGAGAAAGAGAACAGTGTTTTAAAACTCAACCATTGCCCGGCCAGTGTGGCTCAGTGGTTGATCGACCACCTATGAACCAGGAGGTCATGGTTCGATTTCCAGTCAGGGCACATGCCTGGGTAGCAGGATTGATCCCCAGGTGGGGCGTGCAGGAGGCAGCCAATCCATGGTTCTCTCTCATCATTGATGTTTCTCTCTCTCCCTCTCCTTCTCCCTTCCTCTTTGAAATCAACAAAAACATATTTAAAACAAAAAACAACAAAAAAACCCTTCAACCATCAAATCCGTGCTGGACACTCCAGTTCTCAACTGGTATTCATCCTGTTTTTCCAGATCATGGAGAGGAAATGAGATTTTTCTGTTCAAAGTAGGTTTATAACCCAGAAGCTCGTTTTCGCATGCCAGGTATGACTGGTGAAAATAGCTCAAAACTGTGACATGAAGGGAAGTTTTCCTTTTCAGAGACTAGCCTGAGAACTTCATGAAGTCGATCTCTGCGGTGGTTTAAAATACCTCCGTTGGTTTGCAGACATCCTGTCGCCTTCCAAGACCAGATCTGGTCTCCCCCACCCAAGTGAAGTTATGCAATGAGATCCCCCCACACCCCCCCAACAGACGCACACACACACACATGCAGGCTGCGGGGGGACCACCATTCTCCGCTCCCTACTAGGGCCTTAGGGGTAAAACAGATTAGTTTCCAGGTCCTTCCCCGTCAGGAGGAAGAGAAGGAGAGGAATGAAATCCACAGAAATGCCTCCCTTTTTAACAAGGATGTCTTTCTAGGTCAAAGCCAGTATCAGGACCTTTACGCCCAGGGAAAAGCGCTTTGTGGAAGACAGCCGCAAGCTGTCCAAAAAGGTAGGTCTCTGGTGAGCTGGCTGTGGGTGCACTCAGCATGCGGGACCTGGAGTGCTGGCTGTCATATGCTGGCATCTCCCCTTCCCCTTCCTCTCTTCCTCCTCCTCCTCTGCCTCCTCCTCCTCCTCCTCCTCATCCTCCTCCTTTCCTGCTCTCTCTCTCTATCTCTATCTTTATCTCTATCACCATCTCTATCTCTACCTCTATCTCTATCTCTACCTCTCTATCTCTATTTTTATCTCTATCTCTATTTCTATCTCTGTCACCATCTCTGTCTCTACACCTCTATATCTCTATCTATCTCTATCTCTATCTCTATCTCTTCTATCATTCTCAGTCCCTACCTCTCCACGCCTTTCTCCTGTCCCCCCCTTCTCTCCCAAAACAAGGACTTAAGTCAGCTTAATAAGCAGGGAAAGACCCAGCCAATACCTGTTGGATGAGATAGAAGGTGTCCACCCTCCGTTAACCTCCTGAATCATCCTATGAGCAGAATTCCTAGCCTGAAGCCCCCGTACGTGTTCCCCGGATCTGCGTGCCCTGCCCACCTTCCTCTAACCACATCCATGCCTGTCCCCGTCCTTCAGAGTCTCAGGGAGATATTCTGGCCTTTCCATTCATAAAGAAATTAACCCAGTGGATCTTTAGAGACCTCTAGCCTGGGACTCCCACAGCTTCTCCTACCACGTTCGTATTGTCCGAATTCGGGGGCCGCTGCCACTTCCCCTTGTTCTAAATGGCCTGTCTCTCTCTGTCTGTTGCCCTGAATTCTTCTGTCCTCACCTCAACCAAAAGTGAGGCCCGGAGCCCAGGAGGGGAAGTGGCACATTCTTTGTCAGGCCTGACTCTCCCATTTATCTCCGGGCCCCTCCCTGTCCTGTGCAGACAACCTTCTGGGTTTCGCTCTGTCCCTATTGTCCCCTGTCGTTGTGCAACAAAGAACAAAGTGTCCCCTTTGCAAAGTATTTATTACTTCCCCCGCGTCCTGTGGTGTGAGCAGCTGTGGATGACATAAAGCCGTTACGTAGAAAGGGCGTCTTATCATCCTTCTGTTTCCCATGAACTTCTGGGCGCGCTTGGGCCAGGGAGGGAACGTCCCAGTGCTTTGCTTCGTCTGCAGTAACAGGGGCTGTCGTGTTTACTTGGTGTAATCGGAGGCGACCTCTTATTTTTTTTATTTTTATTAGTATTAGTATTGCCTGTTGGGCTCTGTGTACTTGACAGTTAAACCCTGAGGTGGGGTAGCTGCTTTGGCAAACAAACTGAAATGAATCCGCCTGCAACTGGGAGAAAAGACATTTCCTTTGCCAAACAGGGACCACCGCGTGGTGGGGTGGCTTCTGGCTCTGAGAGCGCCAGCGGGGTGGGGCTGGGGTCCTGGGGTCTGTTAGGATCCTCCCCAGATGCCTCTCACCACTAGGTGTCCCCTCGTTCTCAATAAGATCGGAACTTGTGCTTCTGATGCAAATGCTTAAAAGCACATAACTGTGTGACAAGCACTCGCAAGTGCGTTCATTCTCTCCACAGTCAAGATTGGTACGTGGCCTAAGAGAGGTTAAGAAACCAGCCCAAGGTCACACAGCTGGGAGATGGGAAAACTGCATTCCTTTGCCAGAGCTAGCCTTTCCTGTAGACTTTTAAAAAAAATTATTTCAGAGAGGAAGGGAGAGAGATAGAGAGAAACATCAATGATGAGAGAGAATCATTGATCGGCTGCCTCCTGCACGTCCCCTACTGGGGGGGGGGTGATCGAGCCCACAACCCTGGCATGTGCCCTTGGCCGGAATCGAACCTGGGGCCCGTAAGTCTGCAGGCCGACCCTCTATCCACTGAGCCAAACCAGCTAGGGCTCCTATAGACTTTCTTCTGGTCTCAATTAGTTAAAATACCTGTACATTTTTACCATAAATTGTCCATTTCCTTCTAAACTAAACAGGTAGCCACTTGTTCCCACTTTCTGTCTTTCTGTCTCTTTCTCTCTCTTACACACACACACACACACACACACACTCACCCCCTCGCCCCCCCCCCCCCCCGCCCCGATGCCTGGCTTCTGTCATTTTTTCCAGCTCAATTTGGTGATGAACACGGTTCAAACAGCTCCTCCTCAATCAAAGGTGCCATCAAATGCATCGCGTTCCCTTTTCCTGTCTGGATGATCGGACTTTAAAAAGAATTTTAGAAGAAGCACGAGGACTTTTCCCCTCTGTCTTTTAATGGGCAGCAATACAGAATACAGTGGAGACGGCCAGGCTGCCTGATCCACAGCGAATATGTGGAGCATTCAGATCTCCTTCTCTGTTTCCCGTGTCTTCCGACCAGATCTTATCCAGAGATGTGGACCGCGTGAAAAGGATCACCATGGCGATATGGAATACACTCCAGTTCCTGAAAAGCTGCTTCCAGTGGGAGTCCACACTGAGGAGTGCCATCGCGTTTGTGGTGAGCGGCCTCTTTCAGGCTCATGTTGTTGGTTCACGTGCAGAACACGGGCTTTATGTTAAACGGCATGAAGCCAAATGCAACACAGAACCTCGTAACAGTTCACACCTGGAAGGAAACTGAAAAACCTCAATGGGCCCTGGCCGGTAAGTTCAGTGGTTAGAGCGTCGGCCTGCGGACCAAAGGGTCCCAGGTTCGATTCCGGTCAAGGGCACGTACCTCGGTCGCGTGTTGGGTTCCTCTTCAGCCTCTCTACCTCCACTTCCTACCGGAGCTCTCTTACAAACTTTCCATGGAATGTTCTTGGCAAAAAAAAAGGAAAGTCAACACCATTGGTTGCTTCTTCCAGCGGGCACCCCGGCCGGCCTCTGCCAGGAGCAGAGCGTTTCCTCTTTCTTGAGCTTCGTTTCTGGCACCGGGAGGTGTAGCAAAACAGGTCCGTTGCTCGGGGTCATGCAGGAAAATGACAGCAATGATTAATGGGCTGCCGGGCCGATCTGAGGAAAGATTATACCCCAGGAGGAGGACCAGGTTGTCTTGTGTGGGGTCTTCTGGTGGGGGGGTGGTGCATGGTCTGTTCCCTCTGCCGGGCCGTTCCCTGTGCAGACACAGGCTGCCATGTCGCCCTCAAATCTCGGGGCCCTGCAGGACAGAAGATAAAGGGGTGCTCTTCGTGTTGGGCTCCAGACTGTGATTTTGCAAGGATCCCTGGGTTCATGCGACTGTGGGAGGCCCCACTGTATGCGGGGGAGGAGGGGGTAGTTTCCATTATTGAAAAAAAGTTCAGAGTCAAGTAGGACTGATGTAGGCATAACCTCTCTCTCTGGGTTGTGCTGAAGGTACTGGGGTGGAAAGTGCTCACTTAAACATGCTTAGTTTTCAGTTTTAAATATATATATTTTTTGATTGCGGAGAGGGAGAGAGGGAGAGGGAGAGAGAGAGACACAACAATGATGACAGAGAATAATTGGCTGGCTGCCTCTTGCACACCCCACACTGGGGATCAAACCCACAAGCCAGGCATGTGCCCTGACCAGGAATGGAACCGTGACCTCCTAGTTCATAGGTTGATGCTCAACCACTGAGCCACACTGGCCTGGCTGGAGGCCTTTCTGTACTAGAAACTAGAAGCCCGGTGCACGAAATTCATGCACGGGTAGGGTCCCCAGGCCTGGCTGGTGATCAGAACCGATTT
This sequence comes from Myotis vivesi, assembly GCA_035771395.1. Taxonomy (NCBI): domain Eukaryota; kingdom Metazoa; phylum Chordata; class Mammalia; order Chiroptera; family Vespertilionidae; genus Myotis; species Myotis vivesi. The sequence goes on along the minus strand of JAWPEG010000013.1, from coordinate 4,994,879 downwards.
GTGGGGCAATCGGGGGGCCCCCCCACGGCACCCGCCTTGGCTGGCCTGGAGCCTGTGGGCTGGGGGCAGCTCCTGCATTGAGCGTCTGCCCCCTGGTGGTCAGTGCACATCATAGCGACTGATCGTTCTGCAAAATGGTTGATTTGCATATTAGGCTTTCATTATATAGGATTGGGCTGTGGTGTGTAAGGGTTCCCTGCACAGGTGTGAAGAGGACCCTTTGGGTGAAGCAGTACCCAGGGGTCTTTTCCTTGTCCTCCAGGTCCTGGGAGTCCCACTAGCCCCACACGCTAAGGGCAAAGGTGTAGGAATTTTGTTCTCCCTTCTGTTTTGTCAGATAACATGAAAGAGCCTGTTAATATCATGTTAATGTCTCTGTTTTCAGATGACACAAAGCAAGAATGTTACAGGATCACGTTTAGTATATTCTGGCTGTGAATTTTAAAGACTTTATGAAAGCAAACCATCCGTCTTCTAGATTCCTTTGGATGTGTGTATGAATATATCATATCCTGATGAAAGCAGGCATTGAAGTAAAGCAGTCTGTTAAGACCTAGTCCACGTGGTGGCCACTCAGAAGTGGATGGGCCAACATGAAATAATTTTTATCTTGTTGGACAGTCCAAGCACAAACCTCCCCTACCATGGGGTCAGTCCTACCACATAGTCATTGGGGTTGTATTCCCAATAGTAAGCGAAGAAAGTTCACTTTAATTCTCTTTAATACATTACAAGTGTGGATGTTGCTGTATGCTGTTGAATTCATTGTTATTGTAAGACATTAAATTTGGGCTTTCTTCGAGTGGCCAGAGCATTCCAAACCACGCTTCTGCTGGCTCAATGTTTTTGTTAAGAGTGATGATGGGAAATTTTGCTCATTAGGTTTTTAAGTCTTTCTCTTTCATCTACGTTGTCTAGACATTTTTATGTCCTTTTCTGAGCTTTATTGGTTTGGTATAATATATATAGGTGAATTGAATTTGTTCTCAAAAGGTAATGTTGCATTGTGATATGGGCATTATAGAATCAATTATATCTGTGGGTGTTTGGGTTTAGTTTCCTTTGGTTTTCTATTGGGTACTTATATTTCTCACACCCCAATATTATATGTTAAAAGACCCAAAGAGATATTATGGCATAAATGGATTAATTTTTTCATAGGACAATACAGCCTTCATTTGACAGATGGCATCCTCAGAAGATTATTTAAAACAGCAAAGGCCCCCTCATGCTGCAGAAAAGGGCTGCGTTTGTGTAGTTGGCTGTCCTGCCAGTCCCGCAGGCCCACACCTATTGCAGCCAAGGAGGCAAGTCTGCGGGGCATTGATAGATTCCTTGTTTTATTAAATTTTTTCCTGGACGTTTGATGTTAAGAAGTAATCTAAATCGACCATATATCAATGGGCATCTTCATAAAGCTGGGCTTCTCACATCTGTGACTTTTCCCTGAATGTTTTGAGTGCAGAAAAGTATTCTTCAGAGTTGACAGGGCCTGTAATATGATGCTTAATTTAAAGCATCAATCACACCCCCCACTCACCCCAATAAAGTTAAAAATACAATACTCGACTTTCTTAGTGATATCCCATATTTAGCATATACAGAAATCTTCGTGTGTAGAGATCCCAGAATTTTGAGAAATGATTTCATATTAAACTTAGCCCTAGATGATTCGGCTTGGTGGATAGAGCATTGGCCTGTCCAGGGTTCAATTCCGGTCAGGGCACATGCCCGGGTTGTGGGCTTGGTCCCCAGTAGGGGGCGTGCAGGAGGCAGTTGATCAGTGATTCTCTCTCATCATTGATGTTTCTATCTCTCTCTCCCTCTCTGAAATCAATGAAAAAATATTTAAAAAAATAAAAATAAAAGCAGGAGCAGCAATAACAGAACTAACCCTTCCAACACACACACACACACACACACACACACACACACACACAAGCAGAGGGTATTTGGGAAACAAAAACATTTCTTGGTGGAAAATCTTGTGAGTACAGTTTAGGAACAATTTTAATATGAAATTTTAAGGGTCGCATGTCTAGGATCCCTTCCATGGCCCAAGGAACATTAATGACAACCACATTGAAAATCTGTTTCCAAATGGACTATTAACATAGTGCTGGTCAAATTTATTTTTTAAGCCTTAGATATTTGTGGGTTAGCTGTGTCTAAAAAATGTACCTTTTCTTTAAGTCCTATCACCAGTGTATTCGCAACTAGATGTACCTGCCTTTGATTAAATTTCAGCGGCTGTTTCTCTGTCCACCGGAAGTCACAATCACATGTGCAAAGCAGACCTCACTGTCTTTTTGGTAGGTGTTTGTGCAGTTGTAGCTCAAAGACTCACAGGATTTCCCTGAAGCTGAAAAAAGTTACAATAATCACTTTTTCTGGGGAAGGAGATTTTTTAAAAAATTTTATTTCAGAGAGGAAAGGAGAGGTGGGGGGAGAGAGAAACATCAATGATGAGAGACAATCATCTATTGGCTGCCTCCTGCATACCCCCACTAAGGATCGAGCCCACAACCCAGGCATGTTCTCTGACCAGGAATGGAACAGTGACCTCCTGGTTCATAGGTCAAGGGTCAACCACTGAGCCATGCCGGCTGGGAAGAGATATATATATATATTTTGAATACATTTATATCGATTTCAGAGAGAAAGGGAGAGAGAGAGAGAGAGAGAGAGAGAAACATCAATGATGAGAGAGAGTCATTGATCAGCTGCCTCCTGCACGCCCCCCACTGAGGATCGAGCCCACAACTTGGGCATGCGACCTTGACCAGAATCGAACCCAGGACCCTTCAGTCCATAGGCCGACACTATCCACTGAACCAAACCGGCTAGGGTTAAATATTTTTAAATGCATACCTATATATGCTAATATGCAAAATATATAAATACATAAAATGCTTAAACTATTTGACAGCTTATTATTTGATTTATTTAACATTTCAGATGATTTCCCAAACTTTCCTTTCCACAAAGGACCACATTATATACTTTTCAAAATATGTTAAAGGTTTTTCTCAGCATTTTTTCTTCGAACAATTCATTATTGCAAATTGTGGTTATAATTTTTACAACATAATTGCACCTTCCATTGACAACTAATTATGCCATTAACTAATTATGCCATTTAATAAAATTACAGTAATTGCATTAAAAGACTATCTGTTGAAAATGTAAAAGGAGAGTCTTACCTATTTGAGCATATTTTTGTGTTTATATTTTCAGCTCCATAATTAAATTTTACTTCCGGACAGAATCATGGCTCCACTGAGTAAAATCGGTTGGCATTTTGGGAGCATCTTGATTTTGACTAGCAAGCGTTAGATCTTTATTTTATTTTAACCCCCAATTTTTTAATCCTAGGTACATGCCGATGTTCACATGGCCCGTTAGATAAGAGGTGAATGGTTAATGCTCCGTTGTGTGCTGTAGGTCCAGCCCTATGTGGGAACCCTCTGTCACAATCATGCCAACCTGGAGTTTTCTGTTGGGATGCCAGCATACTTTCTGCTTTCTGTGCGTGGTTTGGTGAGGAGTCATGGCCTTTTGCAGATTCCAGTGGATTCATTCAGTCTGGTTCTGCTGTGCAGAGAATCGCGACTATTGATCTGAACTTGATCCTGATGTTGAGATCTTAAATGAAGAGAAGACTCCTGGGAAATCATACCATTCCTTGACCCAGCCAATGCTTGGCCACTGTCCTCAGGTTCTGCCCTCTCCCTCCTTCCTTTCCACAACCATTGTTGCCCAGCGTCTCATACACTGTGAGACACTGAGATACAAAGATGACATCTATATATATAAAAGCCTAAGTGACCTTTACGACCGGCCGATAGCTATGACACTCACTGATCACCAGGGGGCAGATGCTCAACACAGGAGCTGCCCCCTTGTGGTCAGTGTGCACCCACAGCCAACCTCCTATGGTCCCTCCCCCCGGCCGTCTGGCCCTGATTGGCCCCTATCTGGATTGGGCGAGACTAGACGGCCCCAATTGGCCCCAATCGCAGGCCAGGCTGAGGGACCCCACCATGCATGAATTTGTGCACCGGGCCTCTAGTTTTCATATAAGCAGTCATCAATCTTACCCACTCTATTTCTCTCTCCCCAGTACCCATTCCCACCTCCTTTGCCACCCCCCCCCCCCATGTTCTTTCCTCCAGCTTCCTTCCACTTTGTAGTCAAATTGAGCGCCAAAGAAACACAAGAAGGGGGTGGGCAGATATTGGACCCCTTGCTTTTTTATTTCTGTTAATTTCAGAGAGAGAGGGAGAGGGAGAGGGAGATAGAAACATCAATGATGAGGGAGAATCATGGATCAGCTGCCTCCTGCATGCCCCTCCTGGGGATCAAGCCCGCAACCTGGGCATGTGCCCTGGACCGGGAATTGAACCGTGACCTCCTGGTTCCTATAGGTCGATGCTCAGCCCCTCAACCACTGGACTGGGCACTGCTTTCTTTTTATTCCAACTCCTGCTCTGACCGCCTGTGGACCCCATTAGAGGACAATATCCATAGACAACTAACAACATCATCATCATCATTGTTTGGACATGCGTTTTCCTAGCTTTTTCTTGATCCCGCCCGGGGTTGGTGCTCATGAGCCAAGTGGCCAAAAGGTGACCAGCAGAAGGAGACCTGGGGGAGGAGGGAGGGCCCTGGCAGATCTCTAACCCTGATCCACAGGCCCCAAATCTGGGGAGATTTAATTTTGTATTTTTTAAGAGCTGAGTACGTTTCCTTCCCTTTCCGTCTGCTTGTGTATGGGATACTGGGAATGAGCAAACATTTTGTCTGGTACAAAAATTGAAAAGAATATGAGAAATGCAAAAGATGGAGGAATGGAAGGAGGGAGACAGAAGAAGAAGGGAGGGAGAGGGAGAGGAGGGAATCAGCTGGTGTGTGAGAAAGCCGTTATAACCAATTTCCTGTGTCAGTTTCGACCTGTTGGAGAACATGCACTTTGATTTCTGGCTAATTTGATACGGCCTTTTTTTTTCTTCTTCTTTTTTCTTTTTTTCAGTCCGAGCTGTGTCATTTGTTTCTGAGCTGGCCTTGCGTTAGCCTGCCCGGCTGATCTCTGGGCTCCCCATCAGGTGGCGTGGGCCCTCCTTCTCGGGCTGAGCTTGGCGAGGAGCGGATGGCCCTTTCATTGCTGTGCGATGCAGGCATGCTCGCTGGGGGACCTGTAATTAGACCCACCCCAGGTGACACTTCCAAGAGGGCCCGGCAGTCGTTCTGGCCGGCCGCCCGCTCCGATGTTTATGGAGAGAAACCTTTTCTTTGTGGTCTGGTGAGGGTTTACTGCGCTGGGTTTAGCGTTTTACCATTTGATTTATGATTTAGGAAGGTGTGCGTTTGCTCTCTCGCCTGCTATCCAGGGGTTGTGTCATCGGCTTTTTAAATACAGTGGGGCCTTGACTTACGAGTGTCCCGACTAACAAGTTTTTTGAGATACCAGCTGTCTCTCGGACGATTTTTTGCATTGAGTTGACAGAGTAATTTGAGTTAACGAGCTCAGTCTCGGAACGAATTAAACTCGTAAGTCAAGGCCCCACTGTAATAGATCTAATCTGGGCGGACGTGTTTCATTGGCCTGATAGTCTAGCTTTCACTTTTAGGAAAATGAGGTACAAAGACAAATCGCAATTCCATTGAAGACTTCACCATCTAAGCCAGTGGTTCTCAACCTGTGGGTCGCGACCCCTTTGGCGGTTGAAGGACCCTTTCACAGGGGTCACCTAAGACCATCCTGCATATCGGATATTTACATGACGATTCATCACAGTGGCAACATGACAGTGATGAAGTAGCCACGAAAATAATGTTATGGTTGGGTCACAACATGAGGAACTGTATTTAAAGGGCCAGACGGCTGAGAACCACTGACTAAGCCATGTTTGTCTACAGAAGGGGTGGGGAACGTCCAGCCCACGGGCCTTATCAGGCCTAAGAAATCATTTGGTCCGGCCCTGCCGCGGCATTAGGGGTGAGTTAGTTAAACGTTAGATCGAATACAGAGCAGGGTAATTTTTAAGTTGCTAATCTTGTATGGCCCACAAATGATGTTATAAATGTCCACATGGCCTTTGGCAGAAAAAAGGTCCTCCCGCCTGCTCTACAGTGTTCACTGACTTTTTAATCTCCCTGTAATTTTCCTCAAACCCAATCCACATTTTTCTGGCCCTTTAAAATGAATTCTATTTCTGCCCAAGCTTTTTCAAATTTTTTGCTTCAACTCGTTGCCAGAGATGCTGCATTTTGCCAAGAAAAAAATAAAAAGGAGAGAAATACACTCCTTTGCTCAATTGGTGTTAAAATCAGACCCCATGGTAACTGTGCAGTGGCTCTCAACCTTCTGGCTCTTTAAATACAGTTCCTCATGTTGTGACCCAACCATAAAATTATTTGCGTTGCTACTTCATAACTGTAATGTTGCTACTGTGATGAATCGTCATGTAAATATCTGATATGCAGGATGGGCTTAGGCGACCCCCGTGAAAGGGTCATTCGACCGCCAAAGGGGTCGCGACCCACAGGTTGAGAACCACTGGTTTACAGCCTGGAAATGCACGGAGCTGTCAGAATGGGAAATCTCCATTGGGAGAAACTGAAGGCTTTGTAACGTGATCTCCCGAGGCCTCCTGGCTTGTCCCAGCCCCTCCACCGTGTCTGCAAGTGTTTGACTGGTGGCCATGAACTCTGGAATCCTGGGTTTGTGCGTATGAGTTGCATCTACACAGTATCCATGCATTTTGTCATTAAAAGTTAAAACAACACTTTTTTTCCTTCAGTCTTACATTTGGAAAACAGGTATATATTTTTAAAATATATATTTTTATTGATTTCAGAGAGGAAGGGAGAGGGAGAGAGAGAGAAACATCAATGATGAGAAAGAATCATTGATCCGCTGCCTCCTGCATGCCCCCCACGGGGGATCAAGCCCGCAACCTGGGCATGTGCCCTGACCAGGAATCGAACCAGGGACCCTTGAGTCTGCAGGCTGACGCTCTATCCACTGAGCCAAACCAAGCTAGGGTTGGAGAATATTTTTTAAGTCTGTCGAGTGACTGCTCTGCAGGGTTGATATACCCTGGAGGAATAAAAACTGGTGTTTTTAAGTCAGGTGCCTGGCATGACCATGCTGCTGCTGCTGAAAGTCTGTGTTTTGTGGCACTTGTAGTGAAATAATATCTTTTTTAAAAAAATAAATAGTTTGATTTTTTACAGAGAGGAAGGGAGAGTGATGAGAGAGTTAGAAACATCAATGAGAGAGAAACATCCATCAGCTGCCTCCTGCACATTCCCTACTGGGGATGTGCCCGCAACCAAGGTACATGCCCTTGACCGGAATCGAACCTGGGACCTTTCAGTCCGCAGGCCGATGCTCTATCCACTGAGCCATACTGGTCAGGGCGTGAAATAATATCTTACATTGGTTTATTTGAAGAGCTACAGTATACTCAGTATGAATTTACTGATAGCAGCCTTTTTTTTCTCCTGCTCTAGTTTAAGCCAGGTACATGCAATGATAAACTTTTTCCTAAGCAATTCCATACCCAAAGCTGTGTTCCTTGGAATCCATGGATTGACACCCTCACATTTTTCCTAAGGAAATTTCTGTAGGCCAATTCCCTCCTCGGCGTATAGCTTTGCAAAATGGACAATGCGATGTGGGTTTCGCTGTTAAAAAATTAGCTGCTGGTGACCTTCATAAAGTAACTATAGTTCTTTCTGTGAGTTTCACTTTGCATTTTATTGGGGATTTTAAAACTTTTACTAGTGTACATATTTTCAAAAGAAAAAGAAATAATTTCCTGGAAATTTATTGCACACGCACACGCGTACACACACACACACATCCAAGGAGGAAGAAGGGAAGAGAGGGAAAGAGACAAGAAAGAAAAAAAAAGGAATACAGCAGATAGCCTGCCCATTGCTCAAGTTCACTTTAAAGATAGTCCTGCAGGTGGCGATAGAGTCTCATAAATGACGAGAATCCCAAAGGCGAATTCCTGTGGACTGCTGCTTGGGGATTTTAAGTTCAGCAATTTATTTTTAATTTGATACAGTCATCTCCATGCAGAAATCATTAGTGAAAAAATGAAATTCTCATGTTGTGCAGTGTCCTCTGTTTCTATAATAATTTTCTCAGCGGTTCTGTGCTGTGTTCCTCTCTATGCACAAGGAAGAAGATCCAGCTGAGATCCAGCCTTTTCTATGGCAAATTACCATTTAAAAAATATATATATTTGCTTTCAGAGAAGAAGGGAGAGGGAGAGAGAGATTGAAACATCAATGATGAGAGAGAATCATGGATCGGCTGCCTCCTGCACGCCCCACACTGGGGATCGAGCCTGCAACCCGGGCATGTGTCCTGACCAGGAATCAAACTGTGACCTGGTTTATAGGTCAACGCTCAACCACTGAGCCACACTGGCCGGGCACAAATTACCATTTTAAGCCTGTTTTTTCCCCCCTTTTATTTTTACTTAGCCTATAGCCAAAAAATGTGGTGCCTATGCCATTGGTAAGGCTTATGAAATGGTTTGCTATTCAGTATTAAGTTGCTTAGGCATAGTGCTCTGTGTGTGTGTGTATGTGTATGTATATGTGTGTGTGTGTGTGCACAGACACATCTTCAAATCAAAGTATCAAATCCAATTGTTTCCAGAGGACATTTCATCCCACAGCTAATTGTAGAAAGTTAGTTTTAATCGGAGCAGGATCACACATTTCTTGAAAGCTATTGTATCCAGAGTTAAACGTACCATGCACAATTTCTTTTAAGACACCAGACCAGGCATAGTGGCTATGATAACATTTTAGCCAATTATTTTTGTTATTTTATTTTGGACATTAGACATGGTCAAAGCAAAGTTGAAGCATTCAGTAGATGTTTCTTTCCTGCTAGTTAAGGTTCAAAAGTTCTTGAATTGCTTTTTCTGAATATATCTGTTTTCACTTGCAGTTTTTTCTTAGGTTTGCGTCTGAAAATGCTAAGGCAAAAGTGATTTTGCTTAAACATAAAGCTAATTTTCAGCTCTCTTCTTTTCTTGTTGTCTCATTTTAAAAACCTTTGCAGTGCACATTTGCGAGGGAAACTGCCTTGATTCTAAGAAAATATAATTATTTTGGTTTAAATGCTTTAGACTTTAGATATTGAGTGTCATCAACAGACGACTGATGGCCTAGAGAATTATTTCAGTCTTGTCTCTTTTCTGAACATTTCACTAAGTCTTATAGGGAAGTTAAAAACCAATAAGGTCGTATATACCATATTGTTAGATACAGAATTTCTTATTTTTTTAAAAAATACATTTTTATTGATTTCAAAGAGGAAGGGTAAGAGAGGAAGGGAGAGAGAGAAACATCAATGATGAGAGAGAATAATTGATTGGTTGCCTCCTGCACACCCCACACTGGGGACCGATCCCTCAACTCGTACATGTGTCCTGACTGGGAATTGAACGGTGACCTTCTGGCTCATAGGTTGACACTCAACCTGAGCTACGCCTGTTGGACAAGAATTTCTGATAATTAAAGAAGGAGAGAAAGAAAAAGAAAAGAAAAACATCCTAGCCTTCTCATATCCTATTTCACTTGCTATTCCAATTACTCATGAGGGAGGAGAGTAGAAAGCAAGTCAGACTCTCAGAAAACCTATTTCGCTGCCTCCATAGAAAGAATATTCAGTTCTTGCTCTGTTAGCAGCTGACCAAAATCAAATCCATTAAAAAAATATATATATATATCGTGGTAAGCAGTTCTTGAAAATGTTTATAATAAATGGTCAAGGCCAAGCTTCCACCATGAGATTAGCCGTTGGGACAGGATGTTTGTCAGGAAGTAGATTACTGCCTGAGCAGTGTCCTGCCGTGTAGCCCGCAGGATAAACGAAGGTTTAACAGCGTGCAGTGCAAGGAGTTTATTTGATTTTCCCTCTTGGCTTGCTTTTGCATATATCTCAGCGTTGTTTATCGCACATGGTGTTTCTTCCCTCAATGACTCATTTTATAGACAAAAAGCATCCAATGTTTTGAAAATGCCCCCCACCCCATGCCCCTTGCTCATCGAATGACCTACACATAGTAACGGAACTGAGTCACTTTTTCAGAATGGACGTTGTAGCTTGAAAAAATAGTAAGATAGCCCTAGCCGGTGTGGCTCAGTGGATAGAGCGTCGGTCTGCCGACTGAAGGGTCCCAGGTTCGATTCCGGTCAAGGGCACTTGCCTAGGTTTCTGGCTCAATCCCCAGTAGGGAGCGTGCTGGAGGTAGCCGATTAATGATTCTGTCTCATCATTTATGTTTCTATCTCTCTCTCCCTCTCCCTTCTTCTCTGAAATATATATATATATAGATATACATATCTATATCTATATCTGTCTATCTATCTATATAAAATAAGACAGTTGTGAAAGACTATGGCCCAGAAGTTTTGCCCTCATCTTAAAGATACAAGAAACATTGCTGAGAATCATAGCGATTTTCCTGCTTTTTCTTTTTTTTTTAAATATATTTTTATTGATTTTAGAGAGGAAAGGAGAAGGAGAGAGAGAGATAGAAACATCCATGATGAGAATCATTGATCAGCTGTCTCCTGCACACCCCCTACTGGGGCTTGAGCCCACAACCCGGGCATGTGGCCTTGTCCGGAATCGAACCCTGGACCCTTCAGTCCACAGGCCGACACTCTATCCACTGAGCCACACCAGCCAGGGCTTCCTGCTTTTTCCTGATTGCAGTCCAGCCCCAGAGGTAGTGGAGAGCAGTGCTCAGGAATGATGCCTCCTCAGTAGAAGACACCTGTGGTCACACACCAGTGACTTGACGAGATCAAAGGCACTGGCTGCAGAGCCTTAGGGAAGCATTATGTGTCTGTGGCCTGATCTATTGTCTGGGAGGTGGGAGAGTGTTAATGCACTTTGCAAAGATTACCCTGCCTCTCTAATTGCTCCCACACTTCCTTAAAGGATTTAAACAGCCAGGAAGGTGACGCTCCTTGTCAATTTTTGTCTTCGGCCTGCCGTGGGAGTTTATCTGTCTGGCCACTGAGACCACTAGATGAAGTCGCCCCGCTGGGATCAGCGGCGTCACCGCATGGAGGAGGGAGGCAGGAGGAGACGTTATTTACAGCTCCATGACGACTTGCCCTCTACATGCTGTGCAGTCCGTGCTAGTGTTTACGTTGTGGAAAGGAGGGCGTATCTGTGTTCAGAAGGGGGGCTGGACAGAGTCCAAGGGTTCACGTTGACTTTCCATCACGTTTGTTTTCATAGTCTTTTCTGAAGGCCCTGACGCCCAGTGTGGCATGTTGCGTTTCGGTTATTTTGGTTAAAGACTTTGGGAAGAGCCCTGGCCGGTTTGGCTCAGTGGATAAAGTGTCGGCCTGTGGACTGAAGGGTCCCGGGTTCGATTCCGGTCAAGGCATGTACCTTGGTTGCAGGCACATTCCCAGGAGGGGGTGTGCAAGAGGCAGCTGATCGATGTTTCTCTCTCATCGATGTTTCTAACTCTCTATCCCTCTCCCTTCCTCTCTGTAAAAATCGCTAAAATATATTTTTAAAAAAAGACTTTGGTAAGAGCAGACTTGAAACACTTCCTCTATTCTGCCTCCCCCACCAATGTACACACACACACACACACACACACACACACACACAGACACACACACTCACTGACATACACTCATGGACAAACACAAAGTCACTGCATTCTGAAATGTTGATCCTGAATTAGGCATGTACAAGACTGACCCACATGTACGACCTACTAACTTTGTCCAGATTATCCTTGTACATTTCAGATGTTGTGCAAACACGTTTATAAAGCTCTCTCCTCACCTGGCCCATGTGGCTCAGTGGTCGAGCATCGACCTATGAACCAGGAGGTCACGGTTCGATTCCCACTCAGGGCACATGCCCAGATTGTGGGCTCCATCCCCAGTGGGGGGCGTGCAGGAGGCAGCCCATCCATGGTTCTCTTTCATCATTGACGTTTCTATCTCTCCCTCTCCCTTCTTCTCTGAAATCAACAAAAATATATTTAAAATAAAATAAAAAGCTCTTCTCTGTGTTAGAGAATGATTACTGGATCCTGAGTGTCCAGAGATGACCCAGTAATTTTTTTTTAATTTTATTTCATTTGTGTTTTTTTTCCCCATTGATTTTTAGAGATGGAGACAGAGAGAAACATTGATGTGAGAGAGACACATCGATTGGTTGCCTCCCACACTCGCCCCTACCAGGGCCAGGGATCGAGCCCGCAACCTAGGTACGTGCCCTTGACTGGAATTGAACCTGGGACCCTTCAGTTTGCGGGCTTATGCTCTATCCACTGAGCCACACCAGCAGGGGTGATGACAGTAATGTTATCAGACTCTGTATGTCTTATGTTGCTTTGATTATAACTGAGTATTTTCTAAATGAGACTGAAAAGCTTCAAGGAAGATTGTAACTGTTCCTTTACCATGGCAGTTCGGGAAATACTGGGGATCTGTATGTGTGAGAGAAGATATTGAATCCCTTTCAGTCTCAGTCTGTGCTACTGTAGAAATGAGGAGGCCAAGCCTGCATTTCACCCTGAGAATTTTCTACCCACTGTGCACAGTTGCATCGTTGAGAGGTCTGAATTCCTCGCTCGTCTGGTGTCTCAGTGGTTAGCGTCGACCAATGAACCTGGAGGTGTCAGTTCGATTCCCGTTCAGGGCACATGCCCGGGTTGCAGGCTCGGTCCCCAGTGTGGGGCGGGCGGGAGGCGTCCGATCAGTGATTCTCTTTCATCTTTGCTGTTTCTGTCTCTTTCTCCCTCTCCCTTCCTCTCTAAAATCAATAAAATATATATATGTATTTTAAAAAGAGGTATGAATTCCTCTAATTCTCATCGCTAATATATGTGGCCTAGATTGGTTGCTCCAAAGGTTTCCTTAAACCAGCGGTCGCCAACCTTTCAGACCTCATGGACCACCAGTGGTCCGCGGAGCACCCATTGGTGACCACTGGCCTAGAGCCTACAATACCATTTTCATGTAGTTTCTTTGGGAGGATTTCCTGTAATTCAAGATGGCAGTCAGAATGATGGATGTAGAAGTATTTTTTTTAAAAAGAAATTCTTGCTCGGCCAGTGTGGCTCAGTGGTTGAGCATCCACCTATGAACCAAGAAGTCATGGTTGGATTCCCGGTCAGGACACATGCCCGGGTTGCAGGCTCGATCCCCAGTGTGGGGCCTGCAGGAGGCAGCCAATAGATGATTCTATCTCATCATTGATATTTCTATCTCTCTCCCTTCCTCTCTGAAATCAATAAAAATATATTTTAAGAAAAGAATTTTCGTTTGCCCCATGGGATTTTCACACTTTTCAAATGATGCCACTGTATTTTATTCAAACTGTATAGAGCTGTCAGTGTATTCGTTACATGAATCTCCTGCAGCCCCTGAGCAGATGACAATTGCTAGAGCGTGTGGGGAGAGGGGGGGCGGGGAGGGGGTGGGGGGCTGCAGGCGAGGGGGACCCATTCGAACCCACATCTTCAGAAGCAAATTTCTCTCGCGTCTCCTGTTCCGGCCCCTGCGCGGACTGTCCCCTCGCTCTGCTTCCGATGGCACGTTCCCTCACGCTGTCGGGCGCCGAGATGGGATGTCTCTCATCTGTATATAAAAATTAAAAATTCAAACAAAAATCTGGCCCACATGAAGAACAGGCCCTCTGGGCATATGGTTCATTATGCATATTCGTTTAATTACTAAAACACTTGGGATGGCTTCCCTGCCCTCACTTTCAACTCGCAAAGTCAGATCTCTTCTCTTGCACAGAAAATGGAGCACAGCACGGTGTTCTGCAGGAAGGGTGAAAAAAAAAGAGAGAGCTTTTGAAGAAATTTTTGGAATTCACCAAAAGGAGACATGATTCTCAGGATGAGACGGATAGCAGCAGGGATTTCTCTCTCTTTTCCTCTCTCTTTTTGTCTCCTTCTCCTCCCCGCCCCCCATTTCTACCACTGCCCCCAAAGGCTAGTCTTATGGTGGTTAGTTTATATGAAAGTGGTCAGGGCAGGAATGCAAGAGTGTAGGTTTCATGTATGTTTCTCCGCAGCCACTCAAGTCTCAGGGCGAAGCTACTTTCATTGGCTGGAAAGGGACCCGCGATGGAAGTGTGACTTTAATTGATTTTTCAGGGCTAACAGGTGGTGATAGCTCAGACTTGCCCCCGCCTTGTTGCCGCTCCTGATTTGGGGCGCCGCGTAGGATAGCTTTATTAAAATAAACCGTTTCCTGGCTTCGCCGTTACCTGAACATCTGCCTCCTGGTTTTTCAAGGGCCTTTGCCAATATTTCCCCTCCGTGCCTACATGGATCGGATCCTAGAAAAAAAAAAGTGTCATCAGACTCTTGATTTGGGGGGTTTACAATTAGACAGAAACATGGTTGTTTCGGGAATTTCTTTCTGGTGGTGGTTGTTTTCACATGGATTTCGGTTGCACATTTATTTTCATGGTGCAACAGATTTTTTGTTTTTGAACAGAACGGGCCAAAACTTGAACGGGTCGTTGCTGGGTTTGCATTTGAACTTTTATTCTGGTGATTCATTGATGGTTGACATGAGGGAGTGTGTGTGTGTGTGTCT